>JARQOC010000474.1:0-77929 GCA_033576535.1 Allobates femoralis | reverse complement strand
TCCCTGCAGCTGAACCCCCCCATAGCATGATGCTGCCACCAGCCGTCCTGTCCCTGCAGCTGAACCCCCCATAGCATGATGCTGCCTCCACCATGTCTCACTGTAGGGATGGTGTTGGGCAGGTGATGAGCGGTGCCTGGTTTTCTCCACTGCTTACAATTATCACCAAAAAGTTCTATCTTCATCTCATCAGAGCAGAGAATCTTATTTCTCATAGTCTGGGATCCTTCATGTGTTTTCTTGTAATCTCCATGCGTCTTTCCTATGTCTTGCACTGAGGAGAGGCTTCCGTCAGGTCACTCTGCCATAAAGGCCCGACTGGTGGAGGGCTGCAGTGATAGGTGACTTTGTGGACCTTTCTCCATCTCCCTCCTGCATCTCTGGAGCTCAGACACCGTGATCCTGGGGATCTTCTTTATCTCTCACCAAGGCTCTTCCATGATTGCTCAGTTTGGCTGGACGGCCAGGTCTAGGAAGACTTCTGGTGGTCCCAAACTTCTGCCATCTAAGGATTATGGAGGCCACTGTGCTCTTAGGAACCTTGATTGCTACAGAAATTCTTTTGTAACCTTGGCCAGATCTGTGCCTTGCCACAATTCTGTCTCTGAGCTCCTTGGGCAGTTCCTTTGACCTCATGATTCTCATTTGGTGTGACATGCACTGTGAGCTGTGAGGTCTTATATAGACAGGTGTGCGCCTTTCCAAATCAAGTCCTATCAGTTTAATTATACACATCTGGACTCCAATGAAGGAGTAGAACCATCTCAAGAAGGATCACAAGGAAATGGACAGCATGTGACTTATATATGAGAGTCTGAGCAAAGGGGCTGAATACTTATCATCAACACTGAGCAAGGGGGCTGAATACTTATCATCAACACTGAGCAAGGGGGCTGAATACTTATCATCAATACTGAGCAAAGGGGCTGAATACTTATCACCAATACTGAGCAAAGGGGCTGAATACTTATCATCAATACTGAGCAAAGGGGCTGAATACTTATCATCAATACTGAGCAAAGGGGCTGAATACTTATCACCAATACTGAGCAAAGGGGCTGAATACTTATCATCAACACTGAGCAAAGGGGCTGAATACTTATCACCAATACTGAGCAAAGGGGCTGAATAGTTATCATCAATACTGAGCAAAGGGGCTGAATACTTATCATCATGGGAGATTTCAGTTATTTTTTAATACATTTGCACAAACATCTACATTTCTGTTTTTCAGTGTAGATGGGGCAGAGTGACGTTAATGAGAAATAAATTAACTTTATTGAATTTACCAAATGGCTGCAATGAAACAAAGCGTTAAAAAAGTAAAGGGGTGTGCATACTCTCCGTACCCACTGTACATTCACCATAAAGGTGGGGTCACACGTAGCGATTTCGCCCGCGACATCGGCGAAAAGTGACGTCACAGCGATGTCGCGGGCGACATTGCAAGTGCGTCGCGCTGTATGACAGCGCGACGCAACTGCAAATTATCGCTGGTCGCAGGTTGACAGGTTTATGAACATGTTCATAAACCCGTCAACCTGCGACCAGTGATTAGGCTGGATCGCGCCGTCTGACACTGTTGGCGGCGCGATCCAGCCTATATCGCAGCGTTACTGAGCCATCGCTCGCTGGGCTGAGCCCAGCCCAGCGAGCGATAGCTACGCCCACATCGCCGCCCGCGTCACCGGCAATGTCGTGCCGTGTGACAGCTGGCCTGCGATGTCGGAAGCGAGCGGGCACCCGCGCATCGCTTCCGACATCGCAGGCCAGATCGCTGCGTGTGACCCCACCTTAAGAGTCTTGTCTGTGTTATCTACGTCTTTGTGTTACAATATATGGCCATCGCCCCTCATCTCTGTAAATCTTTATCTCCACAGACTTCTATTGTTAAACCGACTGCGACAAAGTCAGAATCAGCAGCGATGGAGGAGCCGGGGGCTATGTGTGATCGGGGGCGTCATGTACAGGGTGTCCGC
This sequence comes from Allobates femoralis, assembly GCA_033576535.1. Lineage (NCBI taxonomy): Eukaryota > Metazoa > Chordata > Amphibia > Anura > Aromobatidae > Allobates > Allobates femoralis. The sequence continues at coordinate 75,950 of JARQOC010000474.1, read as the reverse complement.
CAACAAACTGTCCAAAACATGGAGCCCCGGGAGCAAGACCACCCCGAAGACCGGTGAGTGACAAACAACTGCTATAATAAATGCCCCTATGTACAAGAATATAACTACTATAATACTGCTCCTATATACAAGAATATAACTACTATAATACTACTCCTATATACAAGAATATAACTACTATAATACTGCCCCTATATACAAGAATATAACTACTATAATACTGCTCCTATGTACAAGAATATAACTACTATAATACTGCTCCTATGTACAAGAATATAACTACTATAATACTGCTCCTATGTACAAGAATATAACTACTATAATACTGCTCCTATGTACAAGAATATAACTACTATAATACTGCTCCTATATACAAGAATATAACTACTATAATACTGCTCCTATATACAAGAATATAACTACTATAATACTGCTCCCTATATACAAGAATATAACTACTATAATACTGCTCCTATATACAGGAATATAACTACTATAATACTGCTCCTATATACAAGAATATAACTACTATAATACTGCCCCTATATACAAGAATATAACTACTATAATACTGCTCCTATATACAAGAATATAACTACTATAATACTGCTCCCTATATACAAGAATATAACTACTATAATACTGCTCCTATATACAAGAATATAACTACTATAATACTGCTCCTATATACAAGAATATAACTACTATAATACTGCTCCTATATACAAGAATATAACTACTATAATACTGCCCCTATATACAAGAATATAACTACTATAATACTGCCCCTATATACAAGAATATAACTACTATAATACTGCCCCAATATACAAGAATATAACTACTATAATACTGCCCCTATATACAAGAATATAACTACTATAATACTGCCCCCTATATACAAGAATATAACTACTATAATACTGCTCCTATATACAAGAATATAACTACTATAATACTGCCCTATATACAAGAATATAACTACTATAATACTGCTCCTTTATACAAGAATATAACTACTATAATACTGCTCCTATATACAAGAATATAACTACTATAATACTGCTCCTATATACAGAAATATAACTACTATAATACTGCTCCTATATACAAGAATATAACTACTATAACACTACTCCTATGTACAAGAATATAACTACTATAATACTGCTCCTATATACAAGAATATAACTACTATAATACTGCCCCTATATACAAGAATATAACTACTATAATACTGCTCCTATATACAAGATTATAACTACTATAATACTGCTCCTATATACAAGAATATAACTACTATAATACTGCTCCTATATACAAGAATATAACTACTATAATACTGCTCCTATGTACAAGAATATACCTACTATAATACTGCCCCTATGTACAAGAATATAACTACTATAATACTGCCCCTATGTACAAGAATATAACTACTATAATACTGTTCCTATATACAAGAATATAACTACTATAATACTGCTCCTATGTACAAGAATATAACTACTATAATACTGCCCCTATATACAAGAATATAACTACTATAATACTGCTCCTACATACAAGAATATAACTACTACAGTACTGCTCCTATATACAAGAATATAACTACATATAATACTGCCCCTATATACAAGAATATAACTACTATAATACTGCCCCTATATACAAGAATATAACTACTATAATACTGCTACTATATACAAGAATATCTTATATATAAAACCCGAAGGCCACTTCCGGTCTATCCGCTCAACTTGCGTGACGGCCTGCGCCCTGTGACAAAGACTGGAATCGGAAGTAGCAGACCCACGAGCGGTGAGCGCGTAGCGCTCACCGCGAGCCGCTGTCAAAATGGCACAGCGCCTCGCAGTGGGCGCTAAAGCGCCACCACTCGCCGTTATCCCGCCACCGGCCCTGCACACAGCCCCGTGTGCGCCCATCCACATCCGGCCCACAGTCCCCGCTGCCCCATCACCCCCCTGCCTGTCACCATAGCCATCCTCCACTGCCTTCCCCCCGCTACCCCATCAGCCCCCTGCCTGTCACCATAGCCGCCCTCCACTGTCCGGTCACCCCCAGCCTATCACCACTGCCCCTCCGCTCCCCGATCGCCCCCCTCCGCTCTCCGGTCACCCCCTGCCTCTCAGCACAGACCCCCTCCACTGTCCGGTCACCCCCCCCCCCTTACCACAGCTCCCTCCAGCCACACGCGATCTCTCTTCATCCTGCTTGAGGACCTTTGATGACGTCACGATGATGGGTGGAGTCACAGATCACATGACCGTGACGTCATCAAAGGTCCTGTCCCGATCTAACCTCCTCTGCCAGTGCCTATTCATCCCCCTGCGCTGCACACTGACCCACGATCTGCCCACTGACCCCCACTCTGACCCTGACCCTGCTCTGCCCACCCACCCCCACTCTGACCACTGACCCCCACTCTGACCCTACTCTGCCCACCCACCCCCACTCTGACCACTGACCCCCACTCTGACCCTGCTCTGCCCACCCACCCCCACTCTGACCACTGACCCACACTCTGACCCTGACCCTGCCCACTCACCCCCACTCTGACCACTGACCCTCACTCTGCCCACTCACCCCCCAACTCTGCCCACTCACCCCCCAACTCTGCCCCCCTCACCCCCTCTCTGCCCCCCTCACCCCCACTCTGCACACTGACCCCCACTCTGTCCCTGCTCTGCCCACTGACCCCCACTCTGACCACTGACCCCCACTCTGACCACTGACCCCCACTCTGACCACTGACCCCCAAACTCTGCCCACTCACCCCCCTACTCTTCCCCCTGAACCCCTCTCTGCCCCCTCACCCCCACTCTGCACACTGACCTCTCTCTGCCCCTGCTCTGCCCACTGACCCCCACTCTGCCCACTCACCCCAAACTCTGCCCACTCACCCACTCTGCCCACTCACCCTGCTCTGCCCACTCACCCCCACTCTCTGCCCACTCACCCCCTCTCTGCCCACTCACCCCCACTATGCCCACTGACCATGCTCTGCCCACTCACCCTGCTCGGCCCATTGACCCCTCACACTGGCCACTCATCCTGCTCTGCCCACTCACCCCTCACTGCCCACTGACCCCTCACACTGACCCTGCTCTGCCCACTGACCATCCTCTCCCCACTGACCCCTCACTGACCCTGCTCTGCCCACTCGCCCTGCTCAGCCCACTGACCCCTCACACTGCCCACTGACCCTCCTCTGCACACTGAACATGCTCTGCACACTGACCCCTCAATGCCCACTCACCCTGCTCTGCCCACTGACCCTGCTCTGCTCACTGACCACTCACACTGCCCACTCACCCTGCTCTGCCCACTGACCCCTCACACGCCCCACTGACCCTGCTCTGCTCACTGACCACTCACACTGCCCACTCACCCTGCTCTGCCCACTGACCCCTCACATGCCCCACTGACCCTGCTCTGCCCTCTCACCCCTCACACTGACCCTGCTCTGCCCACTGACCCCTCCACACTGCCCACTGACCCCTCACACTGCCCACTCACGCCTCACACTGCCCACTGAACATGCTATGCCCACTTACCCCTCACACTGCCCACTGACCATGCTTTGCCCACTGACCCCTCCACTGCCTACTGACCCTGCTCTGCTCATTTACTCCCGCTCTGCCCACTCACCCCCGCTCTGCCCACTCGCCCCTGCTTTTACCACTCACCCTGCCCACTGACCACCCTCTGTTCACTCACCCCCGCTCTGCCCTTTCACCATGCCCACTGACCCCTGCTCTGCCAACTGACCATGCCCACTCACCATGCTCTGCCCACTGACCCTTCTCTGCCCACTCACTGTGCCCACTGACCCCTGCTCTGCCCACTGACTGTGCCCAATAACCCTTGCTATGCCACTAAACCCTGCTCTGCCCACTCACCCCCGCTCTGCCCGCTGACCCCTGCTCTGCTCACTGACTGTGCCCACTCACCCCTGCTCTGCCCACTCACCCCTGCTCTGCCCACTGATTTTTCCCACTAACCCCTGCTGTGCCTACTGACTGTGCCCACTGACCCCTGCTCTGCCCAATCACTCTGCCCACTAACCCCTGCTCTGACCACTGACCCCGCTATTACCCTGCTCTGACCACTGACGCCCCAATCCTGCTCACTGACCCTGCTCTGCCCATTCACCCACCACTCTGCCCACTCACACCCCCTCTGGCTACTGACCATGCCCACTGACCCCAGCTCTGCCCACAGACCCCAGCTCTGCCTACTGACCCTGCTCTGACTACTGATTATGCCCACTCACCCCTGCTCTGGCCAATGACTGCCCACTAACCCCTGGTCTTCCCACTCATCCCCCACTCTGCCCACTGACCCCGCTTTGCCCACTCACCCCCAGCAGATCGGTTTCCCAGCCAACGACAGGTCCTGTCCTGCCACCTACAAGACGGGTGGAGCGAGCCGCCGCAGGGTAAGTATCCTCACTGAGGTTTTTTTTATTTTTATTATCACCATGAAGGAGCCGGGGGTGTGCAGCCCCAGAGGGAGGGGGGAGGGGGGAGGGGGGAGGAACGGCGGCGCGCGCCACAGAGACTGGAGGCCCAGAGGGACGGCTGCCGCGCTGAGCGGAGGGGGTCAGGAGGAGCGCCTCCATCCTGCCCCCCCTATCCATCCTGCCCCCCCTATCCATCCTGCCACCCCCTATCCATCCTGCCACCCCCTATCCATCCTGCCACCCCCTATCCATCCTGCCACCCCCTATCCATCCTGCCACCCCTATCCATCCTGCCACCCCCAACACCATCCTGCCACCCCCAACACCATCCTGCCACCCCCAACACCATCCTGCCACCCCCAACACCATCCTGCCACCCCCAACACCATCCTGCCACCCCCAACACCATCCTGCCCCCCGACTCCATCCCGCACCCCCATCACCATTCTCACCCCCCGCCAACATCCTGCCCCGCCGCCTACATCCTCCCCCCTCCCCCACCACCATCCTGCCCTGCCGTCTCCATCCTGCCCTGCCGTCTCCATCCTGTCCCCCCTTCCCGCTACATCCTGACCCGCTCGCTCCATCCTGGCCCACTCGCTCCATTCTGCCCCCCCAACACAATCCTGCCCCCCCTCCCCTCCTCAGCTGATCGCTTGCCCAGGCAACTACAGGTCCTAAAGGCCTGTAGGACCTACATGGCGGAGGTGGAGGGAGCCGCCGGACAGGTGAGTATCCTCACTGAGGATTTTTTTATTTTTACTGTGGACGACCGGGGGCCAGGAGGAGTGGGGGACCGCGGTCACCGCAGTATTGCCATATACCATAGTGCTGCAATACATGTGCTATAATGTACAGCCATATACCATAGTGCTGCTATACATGTACTGTAATGTACCGCCATATACCATAGCACTGCTATACATGTACTGTAATGTACCGCCATATACTATAGTGCTGCTATACATTTACTATAATGTACTGCCATATACCATAGCGCTGCTATACATGTACTCTAATGTACCGCCATATACCATAGCACTGCTATACATGTACTGTAATGTACCGCCATATACTATAGTGCTGCTATACATTTACTATAATCTACCGCCATATACTATAGTGCTGCTATACATGTACTGTAATGTACCGCCATATACCATAGTGCTGCTATACATGTGCTCTAATTACCACCATATACCATCGTACTGCTATATATATATCTTATATATAAAACCCGAAGGCCACTTCCTGCCAATCCGCTCAACTTCCGTGATGGCCTGCGCCCTGTGTCAAAGACCGGAACCGGAAGTACCAGACTCAAAATGGCACAGCGCCTCGCGGTGGGCGCTAAAGCGCCACCACTCCCCCTTATCCCGCCACCATCCCTGCACAGAGCCCCGTCTGCGCCCACCCACATCCGGCCCACAGCCCTGCAGCTCACCGCCCACTCTCCATCAGGGACCGCCATCCCGCCACTGCCTCCGCACACAGCCTGGTGTGCGCCCACCAACATGCGGGAACCGGCCCGGACCGGCCACACTCCGGTGTGCGGCCTCCGCCGCCACCGCTCCCAGTCCTGCCGCTCTCTCCACACACCCGGTGACTCTCCTCCATCACGGAGCTAGCCCCGCCCGCACTCCGGGACCGGCCTCCGGAACCGCCGACAGCCCAGTGAGTGTTCAGCCCTCCAGCCTCCGTTCTCCTCTGCCCCCCCAGCCTCCGCTCTCCTCTGCCCCCCCAGCCTCCGCTCTCCTCTGCCCCCCCAGCCTCCGCTCTCCTCTGCCCCCCAGCCTCCGCTCTCCTCTGCCCCCAGCCTCCACCCCCTCCCTCCTCTGACCCCTCCCTCCTCTAACCCCTCCAGTTTCTGCCTCCTCCCTCCTCTGCCTCCTCCCTCCTCTGCCCCCTCCAGCCTCTGCCCCCTCCAGCCTGTGCTGCACTCACTGCTGACCACTGAACCACCGCACTTTCTGCTGACCACTGAGCCAACGCACTCTCTGCTGACCACTGAGCCACCGCACTCTCTGCTGACCACTGAGCCACCGCACTCTCTGCTGACCACTGAGCCACCCCACTCACTGCTGACCACTGAGCCACCCCACTCACTGCTGACCACTGAGCCACCCCACTCACTGCTGACCACTGAGCCACCCCACTCACTGCTGACCACTGAGCCACCCCACTCACTGCTGACCACTGAGCCACCCCACTCACTGCTGACCACTGAGCCACCCCACTCACTGCTGACCACTGAGCCAGCCCACTCACTGCTGACCACTGAGCCAGCCCACTCACTGCTGACCATTGAGCCAGCCCACTCACTGCTGACCATTGAGCCAGCCCACTCACTGCTGACCACTGAGCCACTGCACTCACTGCTAACCACTGAGCCACCGCACTCACTGCTGACCACTGAGCCACCGTATACTCTGCTAACCACTGAGCCGCCTGTATACACACAATTAATTTCACAGCACTCCCCTATTACTAAATAAACTCTATATAGATTCTAGACTACCCGATTCTTTAGAATCGGGCCACCATCTAGTAACTACTATAATACTGCCCCTATATACAAGAATATAACTACTATAATACTGCCCCTATATACAAGAATATAACTACTATAATACTGCCTCTATGTACAAGAATATAACTACTATAATATAATACTGCCTCTATGTACAAGAATATAACTACTATAATACTGCCCTATATACAAGAATATAACTACTATAATACTGCTCCTATATACAAGAATATAACTACTATATAATACTGCCCCCTATATACAAGAATATAACTACTATAATACTGCCCCTATATACAAGAATATAACTACTATAATACTGCCCCTATATACAAGAATATAACTACTATAATACTGCCTCTATGTACAAGAATATAACTACTATAATATAATACTGCCTCTATGTACAAGAATATAACTACTATAATACTGCTCCTATATACAAGAATATAACTACTATAATACTGCTCCTATATACAAGAATATAACTACTATAATACTGCCCCTATATACATGAATATAACTACTATAATACTGCTCCTATATACAAGAATATAACTACTATAATATAATACTGCCTCTATGTACAAGAATATAACTACTATAATATAATACTGCCTCTATGTACAAGAATATAACTACTATAATACTGCCCTATATACAAGAATATAACTACTATAATACTGCCCCTATATACAAGAATATAACTACTATAATACTGCTCCTATGTACAAGAATATAACTACTATAATACTGCCCCTATGTACAAGAATATAACTACTATAATACTGCTCCTATATACAAGAATATAACTACTATAATACTGCTCCTATGTACAAGAATATAACTACTATAATATAATACTGCCTCTATGTACAAGAATATAACTACTATAATACTGCCCCTATATACAAGAATATAACTACTATAATACTGCTCCTATGCACAAGAATATAACTACTATAATACTGCCCCTATATACAAGAATATAACTACTATAATACTGCTCCTATATACAAGAATATAACTACTATAATACTGCCCCTATATACAAGAATATAACTACTATAATACTGCCCCTATATACAAGAATATAACTACTATAATACTGCTCCTATATACAAGAATATAACTACTATAATATAATACTGCCTCTATGTACAAGAATATAACTACTATAATACTGCCCCTATATACAAGAATATAACTACTATAATACTGCTCCTATATACAAGAATATAACTACTATAATATAATACTGCCTCTATGTACAAGAATATAACTACTATAATACTGCTCCTATATACAAGAATATAACTACTATAATACTGCTCCCTATATATACAAGAATATAACTACTATAATACTGCCCCTATATACAAGAATATAACTACTATAATACTGCCCCTATATACAAGAATATAACTACTATAATACTGCTCCTATATACAAGAATATAACTACTATAATACTGCTCCTATATACAAGAATATAACTACTATAATACTGCCCCTATATACAAGAATATAACTACTATAATACTGCCCCTATGTACAAGAATATAACTACTATAATACTGCTCCTATATGCAAGAATATAACTACTATAATATAATACTGCCCCTATACACAAGAATATAACTACTATAATACTGCCCCTATATACAAGAATATAACTACTATAATACTGCCCCTATATACAAGAATATAACTACTATAATACTGCCCTATATACAAGAATATAACTACTATAATACTGCTCCTATACACAAGAATATAACTACTATAATACTGCCCGTATATACAAGAATATAACTACTATAATACTGCCCGTATATACAAGAATATAACTACTATAATACTGCTCCTATATACAAGAATATAACTACTATAATACTGCCCCTATATACAAGAATATCACTACTATAATACTGCTCCTATGTACAAGAATATAACTACTATAATACTGCCCCTATATACAAGAATATAACTACTATAATACTGCTCCTATATACAAGAATATAACTACTATAATACTGCCCCTATATACAAGAATATAACTACTATAATACTGCCCCTATGTACAAGAATATAACTACTATAATACTGCCCCTATATACAAGAATATAACTACTATAATACTGCTCCTATATAAAAGAATATAACTACTATAATACTGCCCCTATATACAAGAATATAACTACTATAATACTGCTCCTATATACAAGAATATAACTACTATAATACTGTCCCTATATACAACAATATAACTAACTATAATATAATACTGCCCCTATTTACAAGAATATAACTACTATAATACTGTCCCTATATACAACAATATAACTACTATAATATAATACTGCCCCTATATACAAGAATATAACTACTATACTACTGCTCCTATGTACAAGAATATAACTACTATAATATAATACTGCTCCTATATACAAGAATATAACTACTATAATACTGCCCCTATATACAAGAATATAACTACTATAATACTGCTCCTATATACAAGAATTATAACTACTATAATACTGCTCATATATACAAGAATATAACTACTATAATACTGCTCCTATATACAAGAATATAACTACTATAATACTGCCCCTATGTACAAGAATATAACTACTATAATACTGCCCCTATGTACAAGAATTATAACTACTATAATACTGCTCCTATATACAAGAATATAACTACTATAATACTGCCCCTATATACAAGAATATAACTACTATAATACTGCTCCTATATACAAGAATATAACTACTATAATACTGCTCCTATATACAAGAATATAACTAATATAATACTGCCCCCTATATACAAGAATATAACTACTATAATACTGCCCCTATATACAAGAATATAACTACTATAATACTGCCCCTATATACAAGAATATAACTACTATAATACTGCTCCTATATATCAAGAATATAACTACTATAATACTGCCCCTATATACAAGAATATAACTACTATAATACTGCCCCTATATACAAGAATATAACTACTATAATATAATACTGCCTCTATGTACAAGAATATAACTACTATAATACTACCCCTATATACAAGAATATAACTACTATAATACTGCCCCCTATATACAAGAATATAACTACTATAATACTGCTCCTATATACAAGAATATAACTACTATAATACTGCCCCTATATACAAGAATATAACTACTATAATACTGCCCATATATACAAGAATATAACTACTATAATACTGCCCCTATATACAAGAATATAACTACTATAATACTGCTCCTATATACAAGAATATAACTACTATAATACTGCTCCTATATACAAGAATATAACTACTATAATACTGCCCCTATATACAAGAATATAACTACTATAATACTGCCTCTATGTACAAGAATATAACTACTATAATAATACTGCCTCTATGTACAAGAATATAACTACTATAATACTGCTCCTATATAGAAGAATATAACTACTACTAGATGGCGGCCCGATTCTAAAGAATCGGGTAGTCTAGAATCCATATATAGTTTATTTACTAATAGTTACGGGAGTGCGGTGAAATGACTTGTGTGTATACAGGCGGCTCAGTGGGTAGCAGAGTATACGGTGGCTCAGTGGTTAGCAGTGAGTGCGGTGGCTCAGTGGTTAGCAGTGAGTGTGGTGGCTCAGTGGTTAGCAGTGAGTGCGGTGGCTCAGTGGTTAGCAGTGAGTGCGGTGAGATTGGTCAGCGCAGCGACGTGGGCAGAGTGGTCAGCGCAGAGGACAGGGGCAGAGGCGGCTGGGCAGAGGACAGGGGGCAGAGGCGGCTGGGCAGAGGACAGGGGCAGAGGACGCAGAGGACAGGGGCAGAGGACACAGAGGGGGCAGAGGACACAGAGGGGGCAGAGGACGCAGAGGACAGGGGGCAGAGGACAGGGGCAGAGGACACAGAGGGGGCAGAGACGCAGAGGACAGGGGGCCAGAGGACACAGAGGACAGGGGGCAGAGGACAGGGGGCAGAGGACAGGGTGAAGAGGACACAGAGGGGGCAGAGGACACAGAGGGGGCAGAGGACGCAGAGGACAGGGGGCAGAGGACAGGGGCAGAGGACACAGAGGGGGCAGAGGACGCAGAGGACAGGGGGCAGAGGACACAGAGGACAGGGGGCAGAGGACAGGGTGAAGAGGACACAGAGGGGCAGAGGACACAGAGGGGGCAGAGGACACAGAGGGGGCAGAGGACACAGAGGGGCAGAGGACACAGAGGGGGCAGAGGACACAGAGGGGCAGAGGACACAGAGGGGGCAGAGGACGCAGAGGGGGCAGAGGACGCAGAGGGGCAGAGGACGCAGAGGACAGGGCGCAGAGGACAGGGGGCAGAGGACGCAGAGGACAGGGGGCAGAGGACGCAGAGGACAGGGGGCAGAGGACGCAGAGGACAGGGGGCAGAGGACGCAGAGGACAGGGGCAGAGGACACAGAGGGGGCAGAGGACGCAGAGGGGGCAGAGGACGCAGAGGGGGCAGAGACGCAGAGGGGGCAGAGGACGCAGAGGGGGCAGAGGACGCAGAGGACAGGGGGCAGAGGACAGGGGGCAGAGGACACAGAGGGGGCAGAGGACGCAGAGGACAGGGGGCAGAGGACACAGAGGACAGGGGGCAGAGGACAGGGTGAAGAGGACACAGAGGGGGCAGAGGACACAGAGGGGGCAGAGGACACAGAGGGGGCAGAGGACGCAGAGGGGGCAGAGGACGCAGAGGGGGCAGAGGACGCAGAGGGGGCAGAGGACGCAGAGGAGGCAGAGGACAGGGGGCAGAGGACAGGGGGCAGAGGACAGGGGGCAGAGGACAGGGGGCAGAGGACGCAGAGGGGGCAGAGGACGCAGAGGGGGCAGAGGACGCAGAGGGGGCAGAGGACGCAGAGGGGGCAGAGGACGCAGAGGACGCAGAGGACGCAGAGGGGGCAGAGGACGCAGAGGGGGCAGAGGGGGCAGAGGACGCAGAGGGGGCAGAGGAGGCAGAGGGGGCAGAGGACGCAGAGGACAGGGGGCAGAGGACAGGGGGCAGAGGACAGGGGGCAGAGGACAGGGGGCAGAGGACAGGGGGCAGAGGACAGGGGGCAGAGGACAGGGGGCAGAGGACGCAGAGGGGGCAGAGGGGGCAGAGGACGCAGAGGACACAGAGGGGGCAGAGGGGGCAGAGGACGCAGAGGGGGCAGAGGGGGCAGAGGACACAGAGGGGGCAGAGGGGGCAGAGGGGGCAGAGGACACAGAGGGGGCAGAGGACAGGGGGCAGAGGACAGGGGGCAGAGGACAGGGGGCAGAGGACAGGGGGCAGAGGACAGGGGGCAGAGGACAGGGGGCAGAGGATGCAGAGGGGGCAGAGGATGCAGAGGGGGCAGAGGATGCAGAGGACACAAAGGGGGCAGAGGAGAGGGGGCAGAGGACACAGAGGGGGCACAGGACGCAGAGGACAGGGGGCAGAGGACAGGGGGAAGAGGACGCAGAGGACAGGGGGAAGAGGACACAGAGGGGGCAGAGGACAGGGGGCAGAGGACAGGGGGCAGAGGACAGGGGGCAGAGGAGAGGGGGCAGAGGACAGGGGGCAGAGGAGAGGGGGCAGAGGACACAGAGGGGGCAGAGGACGCAGAGGACAGGGGGCAGAGGACAGGGGGCAGAGGACAGGGGGCAGAGGACAGGGGGCAGAGGACAGGGGGCAGAGGAGAGGGGGCAGAGGACACAGAGGGGGCAGAGGACGCAGAGGACAGGGGGCAGAGGACAGGGGGCAGAGGACACAGAGGGGGCAGAGGACGCAGAGGACAGGGGGCAGAGGACACAGAGGGGGCAGAGGACGCAGAGGACAGGGGGCAGAGGACGCAGAGGACAGGGGGCAGAGGACGCAGAGGACAGGGGGCAGAGGACGCAGAGGGGAGGGGGAAGAGGACACAGAGGGGGCAGAGGACGCAGAGGACAGGGGGCAGAGGACACAGAGGACACAGAGGGGGCAGAGGACACAGAGGACACAGAGGGGGCAGAGGACACAGAGGGGGCAGAGGACACAGAGGACGCAGAGGACAGGGGGCAGAGGACAGGGGGCAGAGGACAGGGGGCAGAGGACAGGGGGCAGAGGACACAGAGGGGGCAGAGGACGCAGAGGGGGCAGAGGACGCAGAGGACACAGAGGACGCAGAGGACAGGGGGCAGAGGACAGGGGGCAGAGGACAGGGGGCAGAGGACAGGGGGCAGAGGACACAGAGGGGGCAGAGGACGCAGAGGGGGCAGAGGATGCAGAGGACACAAAGGGGGCAGAGGAGAGGGGGCAGAGGACACAGAGGGGGCACAGGACGCAGAGGACAGGGGGCAGAGGACAGGGGGAAGAGGACGCAGAGGACAGGGGGAAGAGGACACAGAGGGGGCAGAGGACGCAGAGGACAGGGGGCAGAGGACAGGGGCAGAGGACAGGGGGCAGAGGACAGGGGGCAGAGGAGAGGGGGCAGAGGAGAGGGGGCAGAGGACACAGAGGGGGCAGAGGACGCAGAGGACAGGGGGCAGAGGACAGGGGCAGAGGACAGGGGGCAGAGGACAGGGGGCAGAGGACAGGGGGCAGAGGACAGGGGGCAGAGGACAGGGGGCAGAGGAGAGGGGGCAGAGGAGAGGGGGCAGAGGACACAGAGGGTGCAGAGGACGCAGAGGACAGGGGGCAGAGGACACAGAGGGGGCAGAGGACGCAGAGGACAGGGGGCAGAGGACGCAGAGGACAGGGGGCAGAGGACGCAGAGGACAGGGGGCAGAGGACAGGGGGCAGAGGACGCAGAGGACAGGGGGAAGAGGACACAGAGGGGGCAGAGGATGCAGAGGACAGGGGGCAGAGGACAGGGGGCAGAGGACAGGGGGCAGAGGACACAGAGGGGGCAGAGGAGGCAGAGGACAGGGGGCAGAGGACAGGGGGCAGAGGACAGGGGGCAGAGGACAGGGGGCAGAGGACACAGAGGGGGCAGAGGACGCAGAGGACAGGGGGCAGAGGACACAGAGGGGGCAGAGGACGCAGAGGACAGGGGGCAGAGGACAGGGGGCAGAGGACGCAGAGGGGGCAGAGGACGCAGAGGGGGCAGAGGACGCAGAGGACAGGGGGCAGAGGACAGGGGGCAGAGGACACAGAGGGGGCAGAGGACGCAGAGGACAGGGGGCAGAGGACACAGAGGGGGCAGAGGACACAGAGGGGGCAGAGGACGCAGAGGACAGGGGGCAGAGGAGGCAGAGGACAGGGGGCAGAGGACGCAGAGGACACAGAGGACAGGGGGCAGAGGACACAGAGGACAGGGGGCAGAGGACACAGAGGACAGGGGGCAGAGGACACAGAGGACAGGGGGCAGAGGACACAGAGGACAGGGGCAGAGGACACAGAGGACAGGGGGCAGAGGACACAGAGGACAGGGGGCAGAGGACACAGAGGACAGGGGGCAGAGGACACAGAGGACAGGGGGCAGAGGACACAGAGGACAGGGGGCAGAGGACAGGGGGCAGAGGACACAGAGGAGAGGGGGCAGAGGACACAGAGGAGAGGGGGCAGAGGACACAGAGGGGGCAGAGGACACAGAGGGCAGAGGGGGCACACAGGCTGGAGGGCACAGCAGCGTGTATGGCTGCAGACTTACCGGTGGCCGGGCCTCGGGTGTAGGAGGAGAGGAGGGGCGGGCAGAGCTGCAGGAGAGGAAGTCCCGCCCTCCCTCCTCTCCAGGCACACGGCAGGGAGCACGGGCCCCCCCAGGGTGTGTGTGGCCCTCCGAGGTGGCGGGCAATGGGCCCCCCCTGCCCCCCGGTATGTAGCTACTGGCTGGAGGGCAGAGGGTGGAGGGGAGTGGCTGGAGGGCACACGGAACTTCCGAGATCGGAACGTTCCGTGTGTCGGTGACTGTAGCCGGGGGGCAGCCTGGCTACATTGCACTGGATGAGCCTGGGCGACGACCATCACGGAAGTGGGCGTGGCCTCCTCCGGAAGTGGCCTTCGGGTTTTATATAATAAATAATACTGCCTCTATATACAAGAATATAACTACTATAATACTGCTCCTATATACAAGAATATAACTACTATAATACTGCTCCTATGTACAAGAATATAACTACTATAATACTGCCCCTATGTACAAGAATATAACTACTATAATACTGCTCCTATATACAAGAATATAACTACTATAATACTGCTCCTATATACAAGAATATAACTACTATAATACTGCTCCTATGTACAAGAATATAACTACTATAATATAATACTGCCTCTATGTACAAGAATATAACTACTATAATACTGCCCCTATATACAAGAATATAACTACTATAATACTGCTCCTATATACAAGAATATAACTACTATAATACTGCCCCTATATACAAGAATATAACTACTATAATACTGCCCCTATATACAAGAATATAACTACTATAATACTGCTCCTATATACAAGAATATAACTACTATAATATAATACTGCCTCTATGTACAAGAATATAACTACTATAATACTGCTCCTATGTACAAGAATATAACTACTATAATACTGCCCCTATATACAAGAATATCACTACTATAATACTGCTCCTATGTACAAGAATATAACTACTATAATACTGCCCCTATATACAAGAATATAACTACTATATAATACTGCTCCTATATACAAGAATATAACTACTATAATACTGCCCCTATATACAAGAATATAACTACTATAATACTGCCCCTATATACAAGAATATAACTACTATAATACTGCTCCTATATACAAGAATATAACTACTATAATACTGTCCCTATATACAAGAATATAACTACTATAATATAATACTGCTCCTATATACAAGAATATAACTACTATAATATAATACTGCTCCTATATACAAGAATGTAACTACTATAATATAATACTGCTCCTATATACAAGAATATAACTACTATAATACTGCTCCTATATACAGGAATATAACTACTATAATACTACCCCTATATACAAGAATATAACTACTATAATACTGCCCCCTATATACAAGAATATAACTACTATAATACTGCCCCCTATATACAAGAATATAACTACTATAATACTGCCCCTATATACAAGAATATAACTACTATAATACTGCCCCCTATATACAAGAATATAACTACTATAATACTGCTCCTATATACAAGAATATAACTACTATAATACTGCTCCTATATACAAGAATATAACTACTATAATACTGCCCCTATATACAAGAATATAACTACTATAATACTGCCCCTATATACAAGAATATAACTACTATAATGCTGCTCCTATATACAAGAATATAACTACTATAATACTGCCCCTATATACAAGAATATAACTACTATAATACTGCCCCTATATACAAGAATATAACTACTATAATACTGCTCCTATATACAAGAATATAACTACTATAATACTGCCCCTATATACAAGAATATAACTACTATAATACTGCCTCTATATACAGGAATATAACTACTATAATACTGCTCCTATATACAAGAATATAACTACTATAACACTGCTCCCTATATACAAGAATATAACTACTATAATACTGCCCCTATATACAAGAATATAACTACTATAATACTGCCCTTATATACAAGAATATAACTACTATAATACTGCCCCTATATACAAGAATATAACTACTATAATACTGCCCTATATACAAGAATATAACTACTATAATACTGCCTCTATATACAAGAATATAACTACTATAATACTGCCCCTATATACAAGAATATAACTACTATAATACTGCCCTATATACAAGAATATAACTACTATAATACTGCCTCTATATACAGGAATATAACTACTATAATACTGCTCCTATATACAAGAATATAACTACTATAATACTGCTCCTATATACAAGAATATAACTACTATAATACTGCTCCTATATACAAGAATATAACTACTATAACACTGCCCCTATATACAAGAATATAACTACTATAATACTGCTCCTATATACAAGAATATAACTACTACAATACTGCCCCATATATACAAGAATATAACTACTATAATACTGCTCCTATATATAAGAATATAACTACTATAATACTGCCCCTATATACAGGAATATAACTACTATAATACTGCTCCTATATGCAAGAAGTGTCACAGCGCTGGCACATTATTGTAACGGCATTGCTCAGCATCTGATGGAAAAATCTCCCCCGATACTGGCGCACTGCCAAAATGGATATTGTTACCGATATCCTTGTGAGTGACGATGCACGAACAATAATTACAAATCATTTATACAATTTCTGTCACGTGACTTTTCTAAGGATGTCGGTAACGATATCCTTGTGTGTAATCCCGCCATAATGTACATTGATGTGGCGGTGCGGTGGGGTTGGATGTCGGTGTTATGATGTGGCGGTGCGGTGGGGTTGGATGTCGGTGTTATGATGTGGTGGTTCGGTGGTGTTGGATGTCGGTGTTATGATGTGGCGGTGCGGTGGGGTTGGATGTCGGTGGTGTTGGATGTCGGTGTTATGATGTGGCGGTGCCGAGGTGTTGGATGTCGGTGTTATGATGTGGCGGTGCGGTGGTGTTGGATGTCGGTGTTATGATGTGGCGGTGCCGAGGTGTTGGATGTCGGTGTTATGATGTGGCGGTGCAGTGGGGTTGGATGTCGGTGTTATGATGTGGCGGTGGTGTTGGATGTCGGTGTTATGATGTGGCGGTGCGGTGGTGTTGGATGTCGGTGTTATGATGTGGCGGTGCGGTGGTGTTGGATGTCGGTGTTATGATGTGGCGGTGCAGTGGGGTTGGATATCAGTGTTATGATGTGGCGGTGCGGTGGTGTTGGATGTCGGTGTTATGATGTGGCGGTGCAGTGGGGTTGGATATCAGTGTTATGTGGCGGTGCGGTGGTGTTGGATGTCGGTGTTATGATGTGGCGGTGCGGTCGTGTTGGATGTCGGTGTTATGATGTGGCGCACGGTACGGTGGTGTTGGATGTCGGTGTTATGTTGTGGCGATGCGGTGGTGTTGGATGTCGGTGTTATGATGTGGCGGTGCGGTGGTGTTGGATGTCGGTGTTATGATGTGGCGGTGCGGTCGTGTTGGATGTCGGTGTTATGATGTGGCGCACGCTGCGGTGGGGTTGGATGTCGGTGTTATGATGTGGCGGTGCGGTGGTGTTGGATGTCGGTGTTATGATGTGGCGGTGCGGTGGTGTTGGATGTCGGTGTTATGATGTGGCGGTGCGGTGGTGTTGGATGTTGGTGTTATGATGTGGCGGTGCGGTGGGGTTGGATGTCGGTGTTATGATGTGGCGGTGCGGTGGTGTTGGATGTCGGTGTTATGATGTGGCGGTGCGGTGGTGTTGGATGTCGGTGTTATGATGTGGCGGTGCGGTGGTGTTGGATGTCGGTGTTATGATGTGGCGGTGCGGTGGTGTTGGATGTCGGTGTTATGATGTGGCGGTGCGGTGGTGTTGGATGTCAGTGTTATGATGTGGCGGTGCGGTGGGGTTGGATGTCAGTGTTATGATGTGGCGGTGCGGTGGGGTTGGATGTCGGTGTTATGATGTGGCGGTGCGGTGGGGTTGGATGTCGGTGTTATGATGTGGCGGTGCGGTGGTGTTGGATGTTGGTGTTATGATGTGGCGGTGCGGTGGGGTTGGATGTCGTGTTATGATGTGGTGGTTCGGTAGTGTTGGATGTCGGTGTTATGATGTGGCGGTGCGGTGGTGTTGGATGTCGGTGTTATGATGTGGCGGTGCGGTGGTGTTGGATGTCGGTGTTATGATGTGGCGGTGCGGTGGTGTTGGATGTCGGTGTTATGATGTGGCGGTGCGGTGGGGTTGGATGTCGGTGTTATGATGTGGCGGTGCGGTGGGTTGGATGTCGGTGTTATGATGTGGTGGTGCGGTGGTGTTGGATGTCGGTGTTATGATGTGGTGGTGCGGTGGGGTTGGATGTCGGTGTTATGATGTGGCGGTGCGGTGGGGTTGGATGTCGGTGTTATGATGTGGCGGTGCAGTGGGGTTGGATGTCGGTGTTATGATGTGGCGGTGCGGTGGGGTTGGATGTCGGTGTTATGATGTGGCGGTGCGGTGGGGTTGGATGTCGGTGTTATGATGTGGCGGTGCAGTGGGGTTGGATGTCGGTGTTATGATGTGGCGGTGCGGTGGGGTTGGATGTCGGTGTTATGATGTGGCGGTGCAGTGGGGTTGGATGTCGGTGTTATGATGTGGTGGTTCGGTGGTGTTGGATGTGTTCCCTGGATCTGCTCCGTCCTCGGGCCTCCACCTTTGGCAGACATTTGCACAGAGATGACGGCTCGGCGCACCGCTCTCCTGGAGCCAGTGACATTATATGACAGGCCGGCAGGTGACATTGGCTCTCGTTGCCTGCCGCCGTCATCTTCCTCAGTACCACAACAGATGGGGCATCATCATCCTCAGCCGGCAAGTGACAGCTCCTGCGAGTTGAGACGCTTCGGACACACTATCAAATGTGACTCATTCACTGTGCGAGACGGCGGGCTGGCAGATGAGTGACTGCGACACGTCCGCACCACCTGGCACTCGCACGCCTGTCACGTTACAGGGATTTTACACAACTTCCATCATGTATTTCGCTGTCCTGAACTCGCTCGAGGTTGTCCTTTTATTTTTGGTAATTTAACCCTCTTCTTTCTGCACTTCTCTGACATCTTCCATGAGATGGATGGGTGAGGACGTAGTAGGAGAGGAGAGAGGACCCTGCCCACGAGGGCTCACAGTCTACAAGGGATGGGTGAGGACATAGTAGGTGAGGAGAGAGGATCCTGCCCACGAGGGCTCACAGTCTACATGGGATGGGTGAGGATACAGTAGGTGAGGAGAGAGGACCCTGCCCACGAGGGCTCACAGTCTACAAGGGATGGGTGAGGATACAGTAGGTGAGGAGAGAGGACCCTGCCCACGAGGGCTCACAGTCTACAAGGAATGGGTGAGGATACAATAGGAGAGGAGAGAGGACCCTGCCTGCGAGGGCTCACAGTCTACAAGGGATGGGTGAGGATACAGTAGGGGAGGAGAGAGGACCCTGCCCACGAGGGCTCACAGTCTACAAGGGATGGGTGAGGATACAGTAGGGGATGAGAGAGGACCCTGCCCACGAGCACTCACAGTCTACAAGGGATGGGTGAGGATACAGTAGGAGAGGAGAGAGGACCCTGCCCACGAGCACTCACAGTCTACAAGGGATGGATGAGGATATAGTAGGTGAGGAGAGAGGACCCTGCCCACGAGGGCTCACAGTCTACAAGGGATGGGTGAGGATACAGTAGGCGAGGAAGAGGACCCTGCCCACGAGGGCTCACAGTCTACAAGGGATGGGTGAGGATACAGTAGGTGAGGAGAGAGGACCCTGCCCACGAGGGCTCACAGTCTACAAGGGATGGGTGAGGATACAATAGGAGAGGAGAGAGGACCCTGCCTGCGAGGGCTCATATTCTACAAGTGATGGGTGATAATACAGTAGGTGAGGAGAGAGGACCCTGCCCATAAGGGCTCATTATCTACAAAGGATGGGTGAGGATACAGTAGGAGAGGAGAGAGGACCCTGCCCACGAGGGCTCACAGTCTACAAGGGATGGGCGAGGATATAGTAGGTGAGGAGAAAGGGCCCTGCCCATAAGGGCTCATTATCTACAAAGGATGGGTGAGGATACAGTAGGTGAGGAGAGACGACCCTGCCTGCGAGGGCTCATATTCTACAAGGGATGGGTGAGAATACAGTAGGTGAGGAGAGAGGACCCTGTCCACGAGGGCTCACAGTCTACAAGGGATGGGTGAGAATACAGTAGGTGAGGAGAGAGGACCCTGCCCATAAGGGCTCATTATCTACAAAGGATGGGTGAGGATACAGTAGGTGAGGAGACAGGACCCTGCCCACTAGGGCTCATATTCTACAAGGGATAGGTGAGGTTACCATAGATTAGGAGAGAGGACCCATCCACGAGGGCTCACAGTCTATAAGGGATGGGTGAGGATACAGTAGGTGAGGAGAGAGACCCTGCCCACGAGGACTCACTGTCTACAAGGGATGGGTGAGGATACAGTAGGTAAGAGGAGAGGACCCTGCCCATGAGGGCTCACAGTCTACAAGGGATGGGTGAGGATACAGTAGGTGAGGAGAGAGGACCCTGCCCATGAGGGCTCACAGTCTACAAGGGATGGGTGAGGATACAGTAGGTGAGGAGAAAAGACCCTGCCCACGAGGGCTCACAGTCTATAAGGGATGGGTGAGGATACAGTAGGTGAGGAGAGAGGACCCTGCCCACGAGGGCTCACAGTCTATAAGGGATGAGTGAGGATACAGTAGGTGAGGAGAGAGGACCCTGCCCACGAGGGCTCACAGTCTATAAAGGATGGGTGAGGATACAGTAGATTAGGAGAGAGGACCCTGCCCACGAGGGCTCACATTCTACAATGGATGGGTGAGGATACAGTAGGCGAGGGTAGAGCTTGTCGTTCGACGGTATATTAGACTGAGGTCACTCCAGGTATCTTGTCGGGTTTTCAGGTTTCTTCTGAAGGTTTCCACAATCGACGACAGTCTGATATGTTGGGATAGAGAGTTCCAGAGTACGGGGGAAGCACAGGAGAAGTCTTTTATTTGATTGTGGGAAGAGGTTGTGATGACACAGCCTTTTTTAATGCTTGTCTTGGGTTAATGTTCTTAATTTGGTCGGATGTATTGTTTATTTGTTTGTTGACTTATGGGAAGTAAGTCATTGTTTCTCATCGGAGTGCTCAGAATCTCAGTTGTCTGAGTGAACACCCACTGACCCCCGTGTCTCCACAGAGGAGAGCCCCCGCTGACCCCCGTGTCTCCACAGAGGAGAGCACCCACTGACCCCGTGTCTCCACAGAGGAGAGCACCCACTGACCCCCCGGTGTCTCCACAGAGGAGAGCACCCACTGACCCCCGTGTCTCCACAGAGGAGAGCACCCCCTGACCCCCGTGTCTCCACAGAGGAGAGCACCCACTGACCCCCGTGTCTCCACAGAGGAGAGCCCCCACTGACCCCCGTGTCTCCACAGAGGAGAGCCCCCACTGACCCTCGTGTCTCCACAGAGGAGAGCACCCGCTGACCCCCGTGTCTCCACAGAGGAGAGCACCCACTGACCCCCATGTCTCCACAGAGGTGAGCACCCACTGACCCCCGTGTCTCCACAGAGGTGAGCACCCACTGACCCCCGTGTCTCCACAGAGGAGAGCCCCCACTGACCCCCGTGTCTCCACAGAGGAGAGCACCCACTGACCCCCGTGTCACCACAGAGGAGAGCACCCGCTGACCTCCGTGTCTCCACAGAGGAGAGCACCCGCTGACCTCCGTGTCTCCACAGAGGAGAGCACCCGCTGACCCCCGTGTCTCCACGGAGGAGATCACCCACTGATCCCCGTGTCTCCACAGAGGAGAGCCCCCACTGATCCCCGTGTCTCCACAGAGGAGAGCACCCACTGACCCCCGTGTCTCCACAGAGGAGAGCACCCACTGACCCCCGTGTCTCCACAGAGGAGAGCACCCACTGACCCCTGTGTCTCCAGAGAGGAGAGCACCCCCTGACCCCCGTGTCTCCACAGAGGAGAGCACCCGCTGACCCCTGTGTCTCCACAGAGGAGAGCACCCGCTGACCCCCGTGTCTCCACAGAGGAGAGCACCCACTGACCCCCGTGTCTCCACACAGGAGAGCACCCACTGACCCCCGTGTCTCCACAGAGGAGAGCACCCACTGACCCCCGTGTCTCCACAGAGGAGAGCCCCCACTGACCCCCGTGTCTCCACAGAGGAGAGCACCCACTGACCCCCGTGTCTCCACAGAGGAGAGCACCCACTGACCCCCGTGTCTCCACAGAGGAGAGCACCCACTGACCCCCGTGTCTCCACAGAGGAGAGCACCCACTGACCCCCGTGTCTCCAGAGAGGAGAGCACCCCCTGACCCCCGTGTCTCCACAGAGGAGAGCACCCACTGACCCCCGTGTCTCCACAGAGGAGAGCACCCACTGACCCCTGTGTCTCCAGAGAGGAGAGCACCCACTGACCCCCGTGTCTCCACAGAGGAGAGCACCCGCTGACCCCTGTGTCTCCACAGAGGAGAGCACCCACTGACCCCCGTGTCTCCACAGAGGAGAGCCCCCACTGACCCCCGTGTCTCCACAGAGGAGAGCCCCCACTGACCCCCGTGTCTCCACAGAGGAGAGCACCCACTGACCCCCGTGTCTCCACAGAGGAGAGCACCCACTGACCCCCGTGTCTCCACAGAGGAGAGCACCCACTGACCCCCGTGTCTCCAGAGAGGAGAGCACCCCCTGACCCCCGTGTCTCCACAGAGGAGAGCACCCACTGACCCCCGTGTCTCCACAGAGGAGAGCACCCACTGACCCCTGTGTCTCCAGAGAGGAGAGCACCCCCTGACCCCCGTGTCTCCACAGAGGAGAGCACCCGCTGACCCCTGTGTCTCCACAGAGGAGAGCACCCGCTGACCCCCGTGTCTCCACAGAGGAGAGCCCCCACTGACCCCCGTGTCTCCACAGAGGAGAGCCCCCACTGACCCCCGTGTCTCCACAGAGGAGAGCCCCCACTGACCCCCGTGTCTCCACAGAGGAGAGCACCCACTGACCCCCGTGTCTCCACAGAGGAGAGCACCCACTGACCCCCGTGTCTCCACAGAGGAGAGCCCCCACTGACCCCCGTGTCTCCACAGAGGAGAGCCCCCACTGACCCCCGTGTCTCCACAGAGGAGACATGGCTTTCTCTGTTGTTATCAATCTTCTGCTTGAAGATAAAGGCAAAGTCCTCAACAGAAATGAGAGGAGAGGGAGGAGGTGCTGGGGGACGGAGGAGAGAATTGAAAGTGTGGAAAAGCTGTTGCCTGTTGACGGCGTTTTTTTTTTTTTTTGTATGTATGTATGAGAGGGGCCAACAGATTAGAGACCTGCAGATATTGTGAGGTTATATGAAGTGGCAGCAGCATCTGCTTCATGTAAGGAACCTAGGGAGAAGCGACTAGGAAAGGGTGTGTAGGTTGAGGTGTTTGAGATTTCTGTAAGGGTGTGTAAGATTGTGGAGGTTGTACACTGCAGAAGGAAGAGAATGTGATTAGGTTGTGGTCAGAAGGGGAGGGGTAGACTGGGAATAGAGGCAGGTGAAGATGAGGTCCGGTGAGCGGCCATCTTTGTGGGTTGCTGGGGAGAATCATTGATCGAGGCCGAAGGAGGAAGTAAGAGTTATTGAAATGGACCTGGACTGATGGGTAACGCTCAATGGGAAAAGAGGAGGCACATTTTCTATCTTACTGGAAGGTTCCCTATGGAGACGGGTCTGCTGCTATTTGCTATAATACCCCACTTTCCTATAAATTTTGTAAGTCTTCCCAATCCACAGCTGCAGTTGAAGACCCCTGGAGTATACCGTCGGCATCACAATCAGTAGTATCTACATGTTCTCGACTTTGTTGCCTCCGCTCTTCACCATTGCAGCTGTTTTCCGGTCCTGACTTCGGGCTGTCGGGCGTAGCACGCCCTTATTCTTGATAATTATTGGGCCATGATTACATTTTCATAGTTGTTTTACTACATTTACTCCCTGAAATCACACAGGAATACAATTAGTAACAATATGTGATTGGCATTTTACCATCCACCAGTTTTTATATATGGACCAAGGTGGAGTCTTGTGAAGTTGACCGTGATGGGCACGGACACAACCCCACCTTCTGTTTCCACTATTCCTGTATTTTCTTTTGTGTTGATAACTTTCATCTTCAGATTGATATGTAGATGACTGGATATATACGGTGCCTGTTCCTATGTCGGTGTGTATTTTATTTTTGGGGGTGGTTTTGGACCCATCGCGGTTCCTCTTAGTAGATTAGACTTTACTGCATGTAGTGTGTCGGGCCAATCATTACTATGTTTGTAGGGTATTTTCTCTCTTACTCTGAGCGATTGTTAGACGATCTGCGGGTCGCCCTAATTACAGATCCTGACACTTATTACTGTTACAGCAGACTTCGGTGTAGGATCCTGTGATCTTTTTCTTCCTGTAAACTGCTGGCAGGAGAACACATACTCCGGCCTCATGTTACACATCTGAGTACTCTTCTGCTTTCTGTTTTAGGCAAACTTGACGTCAGCAGCACCAGTCCTGGCTCCTTATACCCGAGTCGGCCGGCCACCCCGAGCCGATATATTGCAAGGTGTGTATTACATGTATCATGCGTGCTGCGACTCAGCTTCTTTACAACTGCTACCTGAATAATCTTAGCTTCCACATTGTGACTTTATGGTACTTGCACTGCTTGCTTTCAGTGAGTAATATTTCATTATTAATTATCATTGACCATATAGGATTTGCTCACACCACTGACTGGCTCGTTGCTTTGTAAATGTCAGTAAGGTCAATCAGTTCATCAGCAATTCCGAATACTTATGTGTTTTACACACTGACCTCAACATCAGAGCATAAGACAAGCATAAGACGTCTATCAGAGCATAAGACAAGGAACACATCCGATGGTCGGCAGGTCGTGTCATAGGAGAGTCAACAGGACTCCACACACATCTGATGGTCGGCAGGTCCTGTCATAGGAGAGTCAACAGGACTCCACACACATCCGATGGTCGGCAGGTCATGTCATAGGAGAGTCAGGAGGACTCCACACACATCTGATGGTCGGCAGGTCCTGTCATAGGAGAGTCAACAGGACTCCACACACATCCGATGGTCGGCAGGTCATGTCATAGGAGAGTCAACAGGACTCCACACACATCTGATGGTCGGCAGGTCCTGTCATAGCAGAGTCAACAGGACTCCACACACATCCGATGGTCGGCAGGTCATGTCATAGGAGAGTCAGGAGGACTCCACACACATCTGATGGTCGGCAGGTCCTGTCATAGGAGAGTCGAGAGGACTCCACACACATCCGATGGTCGGCAGGTCATGTCATAGGAGAGTCAACAGGACTCCACACACATCCGATGGTCGGCAGGTCATGTCATAGGAGAGTCAACACGACTCCACACACATCTGATGGTCGGCAGGTCATGTCATAGGAGAGTCGAGAGGACTCCACACACATCCGATGGTCGGCAGGTCCTGTCATAGGAGAGTCAACAGGACTCCACACACATCCGATGGTCGGCAGGTCCTGTCATAGGAGAGTCAACACGACTCCACACACATCCGATGGTCGGCAGGTCATGTCATAGGAGAGTCAACAGGACTCCACACACATCTGATGGTCGGCAGGTCATGTCATAGGAGAGTCAACACGACTCCACACACATCCGATGGTCGGCAGGTCCTGTCATAGGAGAGTCAACACGACTCCACACACATCCGATGGTCGGCAGGTCATGTCATAGGAGAGTCAGGAGGACTCCACACACATCTGATGGTCGGCAGGTCCTGTCATAGGAGAGTCAGGAGGACTCCACACACATCTGATGGTCGGCAGGTCCTGTCATAGGAGAGTCAACAGGACTCCACACACATCTGATGGTCGGCAGGTCATGTCATAGGAGAGTCAACACGACTCCACACACATCCGATGGTCGGCAGGTCATGTCATAGGAGAGTCAGGAGGACTCCACACACATCTGATGGTCGGCAGGTCCTGTCATAGGAGAGTCAACAGGACTCCACACACATCTGATGGTCGGCAGGTCATGTCATAGGAGAGTCAGGAGGACTCCACACACATCTGATGGTCGGCAGGTCATGTCATAGGAGAGTCAGGAGGACTCCACACACATCTGATGGTCGGCAGGTCATGTCATAGGAGAGTCAACAGGACTCCACACACATCTGATGGTCGGCAGGTCCTGTCATAGGAGAGTCGGGAGGACTCCGCACACATCTGATGGTCGGCAGGTCATGTCATAGGAGAGTCAACAGGACTCCACACACATCCGATGGTCGGCAGGTCCTGTCATAGGAGAGTCGGGAGGACTCCGCACACATCTGATGGTCGGCAGGTCATGTCATAGGAGAGTCAACAGGACTCCACACACATCCGATGGTCGGCAGGTCCTGTCATAGGAGAGTCAACAGGACTCCACACACATCTGATGGTCGGCAGGTCCTGTCATAGGAGAGTCAACAGGACTCCACACACATCTGATGGTCGGCAGGTCCTGTCATAGGAGAGTCGGGAGGACTCCGCACACATCTGATGGTCGGCAGGTCATGTCATAGGAGAGTCAACAGGACTCCACACACATCCGATGGTCGGCAGGTCCTGTCATAGGAGAGTCAGGAGGACTCCACACACATCTGATGGTCGGCAGGTCCTGTCATAGGAGAGTCAACAGGACTCCACACACATCTGATGGTCGGCAGAGGAGAGCACCCACTGACCCCCGTGTCTCCACAGAGGAGAGCCCCCACTGACCCCCGTGTCTCCACAAGAAGCCACTGACCCCCGTGTCCCACAGAGGAGAGCCCCCACTGACCCCCGTGTCTCCACAGAGAAGCCACTGACCCCCGTGTCTCCACAGAGGAGAGCACCCACTGACCCCCGTGTCTCCACAGAGGAGAGCACCCACTGACCCCCGTGTCTCCACAAGGAGAGCACTCACTGACCCCCGTGTCTCCACAGAGGAGAGCACCCACTGACCCCCGTGTCTCCACAGAGGAGAGCCCCACTGACCCCCGTGTCTCCACAGAGGAGAGCCCCCACTGACCCCCGTGTCTCCACAGAGGAGAGCCCCCACTGACTCCCGTGTCTCCACAGAGGAAGCACCCACTGACCCCCGTGTCTCCACAGAGGAGAGCACCCACTGACCCCCGTGTCTCCACAGAGGAGAGCACCCACTGACCCCCGTGTCTCCACAGAGGAGAGCACCCACTGACCCCCGTGTCTCCACAGAGGAGAGCCCCCACTGACCCCCGTGTCTCTCCACAGAGGAGAGCACCCACTGACCCCCGTGTCTCCACAGAGGAGAGCCCCATCTGACCCCCACGTGTCTCCACAGAGGAGAGCACCCACTGACCCCCGTGTCTCCACAGAGAGAGCCCCCCTGACCCCCGTGTCTCCACAGAGGAGAGCCCCCACTGACCCCCGTGTCTCCACAGAGGAGTAGCACCCACTGACCCCGTATCTCCACAAGGAGAGCCCCTGACCCCTGCTCCACAAGAGAGGCAGAGAGCCCCACTGACCCCCGTGTCTCCACAGAGGAGAGCACCCCACGACCTCCCCGTGTCTCCACAGAGTGAGAGACACCCACTGACCCCCGTGTCTCCACAAGGAGAGCACCCACTGACCCCCGTGTCTCCACAGAGGAGAGCACCCACTGACCCCCGTGTCTCCACAGAGGAGAGCCCCCACTGACCCCCGTGTTAGTCCCACAGAGCAGAGAGAGCCCCACTGACCCCCGTGTCTCCACAGAGGAGAGCCACCACTGACCCCCGTGTCTCCACAGAGGAGAGCACCCACTGACCCCCGTGTCTCCACAGAGGAGAGCCCCACTGACCCCCGTGTCTCCACAGAGAAGCCCACTGACCCCCGTGTCTCCACAGAGGAGAGCACCCACTGACCCCCGTGTCTCCACAGAGGAGAGCACCCACTGACCCCGTCCCCGGATCCTCACACAGGGGAGAAGCCCACTGACCCCCGTGTCTCCACAGAGGAGAGCCCCCACTGACCCCCGTGTCTCCACAGAGGAGAGCCCCCACTGACCCCCGTGTCTCCACAGAGGAGAGCACCCCCTGACGCCCCGTGTCTCCACAGAGGAGAGCCCCACTGACCCCCGTGTCTCCACAGAGGAACCCACTGACCCCCGTGTCTCCACAGAGGAAGCACCCACTGACCCCCGTGTCTCCACAGAGGAGAGCACCCCACTTGACCCCCGTGTCTCCACAGAGGAGAGCCCCACTGACCCCCGTGTCTCCACAGAGGAGAGCACCCCACTGACCCCCGTGTCTCCACAGAGGAGAGCCACCCACTGACCCCCGTGTCTCCACAGAGGAGAGCCCCACTGACCCCCGTGTCTCCACAGAGGAGAGCCCCCACTGACCCCCGTGTCTCCACAGAGGAGCCCCACTGACCCCCGTGTCTCCACAGAGGAGAGCCCCACTGACCCCCGTGTCTCCACAGAGGAGAGCCCCACTGACCCCCGTGTCTCCACAGAGGACCCCACTACCCCGTGTCTCCACAGAGGAGAGCCCCACTGACCCCCGTGTCTCCACAGAGGAGAGCACCCACTGACCCCCGTGTCTCCACAGAGGAGAGCACCCACTGACCCCCGTGTCTCCACAGAGGAGAGCCCCCACTGACCCCCGTGTCTCCACAGAGGAGAGCCCCCACTGACCCCCGTGTCTCCACAGAGGAGAGCCCCCACTGACCCCCGTGTCTCCACAGAGGAGAGCGCCCACTGACCCCCGTGTCTCCACAGCACCCACTGACCCCACTGACCCCCGTGTCTCCACAGAGGAGAGCCCCCACTGACCCCCCTGTCTCCACACGGGGGTTTTCGAGGTTATTAGTTCTGAGATCAGGACAAGGTTTCTTTCTGTGATTGTTCATTTCTCAGGATGTAGAATATAATGTTTCCATTCACTGAAAGCAATCAGAGATGATACATGGATTTGGAATCTCCTTTGTTTCGCTCCTCTCACCTGATCTCTTCTCTGCCCCGCAGTCGCGCCATCCAGCGCAGTCTGGCCATCATCCGCCAGGCACCAAAGAAGAAGGAGAAGAAGGAATATTGCATGTACTATAACCGATTCGGGAAGTGTAACCGCGGTCAGAAGTGCCCGTACATCCATGACCCGGAGAAGGTGGCGGTGTGCACGCGGTGAGTGTCCGGGACGTGATATGATTCATGATCCATCAGAAAGTCTGTACTGTAGATTTAGTAGATCTGTACTGATGGATAATCTGGTGGATCCCTAATATTGGTACTCTATGCTGGTGATCTAGGGTAATTCTGGTATGTATATCTATGTGCTGGTAATCTTGTGGATATCCAGTAAAGCTGCAGATTGTGCTTTCTGACGTAGCCGTAATATATTGTTTTTCCTGCAGGTTTCTTAAGGAACGTGTAAGAAAACGGATGGGACCTGCCCCTTCTCTCACCAGGTGTCTAAAGACAAGGTCAGTGTCCCTATGATCTGAGTACCCACCCTTCATAGTCCCCACAAATCTCTACTTCACCTTGAGTTTAAGACCTGCTCTGTGTTAGTGATCGGGATCAGTCCCCGTTATTGATCAGGATCAATCCACCTTGGTGATGGGAATGGGTCCTCATGGTGATGGGGATGGATCCGCCTTGGGAATGGGGATGGGTCCGCCTTGGTGATGGGGATGGGTCCGCCTTGGTGATGGGAATGAGTCCTCATGGTGATGGGGATGGGTCCACCTTGGTGATGGGAATGAGTCCTCATGGTGATGGGGATGGGTCCACCTTGGTGATGGGGTTGGGTCCGCCTTGGATGATGGGGATGGGTCCGTCTTGGTGATTGGGATGGGTCCTCATGGTGATGGGGATGGGTCCGCCTTGGGGATGGGGATGGGTCCGCCTTGGTAATGGGAATGGATCCGCTTTGATGATGGGGATGGGTCCACCTTGGTGATGGGAGTGAGCCTCATGGTGATGGGGATGGGTCCACCTTGGTAATGGGAATGGGTCCGCTTTGATGATGGGGATGGGTCCACCTTGGTGATGGGGTTGGGTCCGCCTTGGTGATGGGGATGGGTCCGCCTTGGTGATGGGAATGAGTCTTCATGGTGATGGGGATGGGTCCGCCTTGGGGATGGGGATGGGTCCACCTTGGTGATGGGGATGGGTCCACCTTGGTGATGGGGTTGGGTCCGCCTTTGATGATGGGGATGGGTCCGTCTTGGTGATGGGGATGGGTCCGCCTTGGTAATGGGAATGGGTCTGCTTTGATGATGTGTATGGGTCCACCTTGGTGATGGGGATGGGTCCGCCTTGGTGATGGGGATGGGTCCGCCTTGGTGATGGGGATGGGTCCGTCTTGGTGATTGGGAACACTCTCCTTGGTGATTGGGATTGCTCTACTTTGAAGATTGGGCTTGGTTTACATTGGTGAATTTGATCGCTTTTTCGTGGTGATTCTGATCACTCCTCCTTGGTGATGGGTCCACTTTGATGATTGGAACACTTTGCCTAGGTGTCACAAACTTAGTCAGGACCTGCTGCAAAGTTTTTACTGTAAAAGAAATGGCCGTGTTTACAAAAGATTCACTAGATATTACAAAAAGAGACAATTTACATATGTGTAAATAATTGTGAAAATAAAAAGGACAAAATTAGAGAGTACAAAACCTGTGCCACAGGGTGACAATCGCAGATTTAGGGGGGAAGGCACCCCGGGAATGGGTTATGATTCTGCCTCACAGTGATAGTGTTGCTATGTCCTTCGTCCGGGCTGGAATGAAGCACCACAGATGGACGCTCAAGTTTTCTGTTTTGAGCCACAAACCTAGGAACTCCCATTTTGCTGACCTCACATATGGGCTGTTTTCTTGTAGAAACTCCCATCTGCAAAGATATCAAAAAATCTCTTTTTCAATATCTTTGGCTTTTTCACTCCCAGGTCAAAGATATCGGCATCATGTCTTTCCTCTTGATTTTACATGTTTTTTGAGTCCAAATATGACATGTCTGTGATGTGCTGGGGGGCAGATTTTATTTCCAGGTTTCTGATAGTCTCCCCGACATGTAAGAGGGTAAGTGCGATCCCCAACATTCCAGCATGCCAAAAATCTTATTTATGTAAGTGTGGTATGCATTATTAAATTGGGACTTTCAAGGTTCTGGCTGAGAACAAAGACATTTTAGAGGGAAAGTAAATGCATTCCCTCTCTAGATTTTATGATTTGGCCAGGGCATAAATACCTGACTGGGGAGTAAAAGAAGAAGAGTGAGAAAGACCGTATGCTTCTAGAAACCAAAAAGGGCCAGAGAAGTAAGCCAGCTGTGGCTGTCGCCCTATAACAATAAGAATAATTCATATTTTCCTGACACTAGGTGATTTGGATCGCTACAGTTCGGTGATTGGGATTGCTCTGACTTGGTGGTTTGGCTCGTTCTGCTATGGTGATTGGGATCACTCTCCCTTGGTGATTGGGATCGCTCTCCATTGGTGATTGGGATCGCTCTCCATTGGTGATTGGGATCGCTCTCCATTGGTGATTGGGATTGCTCTCCCTTGGTGATTGGGATCGCTCTCCATTGGTGATTGGGATCGCTCTCCCTCCCTTGGTGATTGGGATCGCTCTCCATTGGTGATTGGGATCGCTCTCCCTTGGTGATTGGGATCGCTCTCCCTTGGTGATTGGGATCGCTCTCCCTTGGTGATTGGGATTGCTCTCCATTGGTGATTGGGATCGCTCTCCCTTGGTGATTGGGATCGCTCTCCCTTGGTGATTGGGATCGCTCTCCCTTGGTGATTGGGATCAAATTCCCTTGATGATTGGGATCACTCTCTCTTGGTGATTGGGCACAGTCTGCATTGGTAGTTCGAATCACTCTCCCTTGGTGATTGGACTTGATCTGCATTGTTGATTGGTATCGGTCTGCGTTGGTGATTGGACTTGGTCTGCGTTGGTGATTGGGATCGCTCTCTTGGTGATTGGGATCGCTCTCTTGGTGATTGGGATTGGTCACCCTTGGTGATTGGGATCGCTACAGCTCGGTGATTGGGATTGCTCTGACTCGGTGGTTTGGCTCGTTCTGCTATGGTGATTGGGATCACTCTCCCTTGGTGATTGGGATCACTCTCCCTTGGTGATTGGGATCACTCTCCCTTGGTGATTGGGATCGCTCTCCCTCCCTTGGTGATTGGGATCGCTCTCCATTGGTGATTGGGATCGCTCTCCCTTGGTGATTGGGATCGCTCTCCCTTGGTGATTGGGATCACTCTCCCTTGGTGATTGGGATCACTCTCCCTTGGTGATTGGGATCGCTCTCCCTCCCTTGGTGATTGGGATCGCTCTCCATTGGTGATTGGGATCGCTCTCCCTTGGTGATTGGGATCGCTCTCCCTTGGTGATTGGGATCGCTCTCCCTTGGTGATTGGGATCGCTCTCCCTTGGTGATTGGGATCGCTCTCCCTTGGTGATTGGGATCGCTCTCCCTTGGTGATTGGGATCGCTCTCCCTTGGTGATTGGGATCAAATTCCCTTGATGATTGGGATCGCTCTCCCTTGGTGATTGGGCACAGTCTGCATTTGTAGTTCGAATCGCTCTCCCTTGGTGATTGGACTTGATCTGCATTGTTGATTGGTATCGGTCCGCGTTGGTGATTGGACTTGGTCTGCGTTGGTGATTGGAATCTCTCTCTTGGTGATTGGGATCGCTCCACCTTGGTGATGGGCTCAGTGTGCATTGGTAATTGTGATTGCTCTCCTGTGATGATTGGGCTCGGTGTGCGTTGGTGATTGGTATCGGTCTGCGTTGGTGATTAGACTCGGCCTGCATTGGTGATTGGAATCGCTCTTTCTTGGTGATTGGGTTCAGTCTGCGTTGGTGATTGGGATCGCTCTTCCTTGATGATTGTGCTCGGTCTGCTTTGGTAATTGGGGTCGGTCCGTCTTGGTGATTGAGCTCGGTCTGATTTGGTAATTTGGATTGCTCTCCCTTGGTGATTAGGCTCGGTCTGCGTTGGTGATTGGGATCTCTCTCCCATGATGATTCGATTCGCTCCGCTTCGTTTATAGGGATTGCTCCGCCTTGGTGATTGGGATCACACTCCCTTGGAGATCGGGATTGCTCCGCTTCAGTGAGTGGGATCGCTTTCCATTGGTGATTGGGATTGCTCCGCCTCGGTGATTGGGAATGCTCCATCTTGGTGATTGGGCTAACTCTCCCTAAGAGATTGGGATTGCTCTCTGCCTTGATGATTGGGATCATGCTTCCTTGGAGATCTGTATAGCTCTGCTTCATTGCTTGGGATCGCTGTTCCTTGGTGATTAGCATCTCTCCACCTAAGAGACGTGGATTGGTTCACCTCGGTGATTGGAATCGATTTGTGTTGGGATCGCTCTCTTTTGGTGATCTGGATTGCTCTGCCTTGGTGCAGGGGATGTCTCCGCCTCGGAGCTGGTGATTGCTCTACCTCGGTGATGGGGATCACTTCGCCTTGGAGATTGGGATCGCCTCGGTGATGGGGATTGCTCCGCCTTAGTGATAGGGAACGCTCTGCCTCGGTGATGGGGACTGCTCTCCTTTGGAGATTGGGATCACTCCGCGTCGGTCATTGGTTTTGGTATGCTTTGGTGATTAGGATCGCTCAGCCTCAGTGATGGGGACCATTCTCCTTTGGAGATTGGGATCGCTCCACTTCAGTAATGGAAATCGCTCTGCCTCAGTGATGGGGATCACTTCATCTCGGTCACTGGGCTTGGGCCTGCGTTAGTGATGGGGATCGCTGTACCTCAGTGATGGGGACCGTTCTCCCTTGGAGATTGGGATCACTCCACCTCAGTGATGGGAATTGCTCTGCTTTGGTCATGGGGATCGCTCCGCCTCAGTGATTGGGATTGCTTCACCTCGGTAATTGATATTGCTCTGTCTCAGTAATTGGGATCGCTCCGCCTTGGTGATTGGGGATCGCGCCGCCTCAGTGATGGGGATCGCTCCGCCTCGGTGGTGGGGACCACTCCGCCTCAGTGGTGGGGATCACTCCGCCTCGCTGTTGGGGATCGCTCCGCCTCAGTGATGGGGATTGCTGCGCCTCGGTGATGGGGATTGCTCCGCCTCAGTGATGGGGATCGCTGCGCCTCGGTGATGGGGATTGCTCCGCCTCAGTGATGGGGATCGCTGCACCTCAGTAATTGGGATCGCTCCACCTTGGTGATGGGGATGGGTCTACCTCGGTGATAGGTGATCGCTGCACCTTGGTGATGTGGATGGGTCTACCTTGGTGATTGCTTTGCCTTGGTGATTGGGATCGCTCCGCCTCAGTGATGGGGATCGCTGCACTTTGGTGATGTGGATGGGTCTACCTTGGTGATTGCTTTGCCTTGGTGATTGGGATCGCTCCGCCTCAGTGATGGGGATCGCTGCACTTTGGTGATGGGGATGGGTCTACCTTGGTGATTGGTGATCGCTTTGCCTTGATGATTGGGATCACTCCGCCTCGGTGGTGGGGATCGCTGTGCCTCGGTGATGGGGATCGCTCCGCCTCAGTGGTTGGGATCACTCCGCCTCAGTGGTTGGGATCACTCCGCCTCAGTGGTTGGGATCACTCCGCCTCAGTGGTTGGGATCACTCCGCCTCAGTGGTTGGGATCACTCCGCCTCAGTGGTTGGGATCACTCCGCCTTAGTGATGGGGATCGCTCCGCCTCGGTGATTGATTGGGATCACTCCGCCTCAGTGATGGGGATCGCTGCACCTCGGTGATGGGGATCACTCCGCCTTGGTGGTGGGGATCGCTCCGCCTCAGTGGTTGGGATCACTCCGCCTCAGAGATGGGGATCGCTGCACCTCGGTGATGGGGATCGCTCCACCTCGGTGATTGGGATCACTCCGCTTTGGTGGTGGGGATCACTCCGCCTCAGTGGTTGGGATCACTCCGCCTCAGTGGTTGGGATCACTCCGCCTCAGTGGTTGGGATCACTCCTCCTTAGTGATGGGGATCGCTCCGCCTCGGTGATTGGGATCACTCCGCCTCAGTGATGGGGATCGCTGCACCTCGGTGATGGGGATCGCTCCGCCTCGGTGATTGGGATCACTCCGCTTTGGTGGTGGGGATCACTCCGCCTCAGTGGTTGGGATCACTCCGCCTCAGTGGTTGGGATCACTCCTCCTTAGTGATGGGGATCACTCCGCCTCAGTGGTTGGGATCACTCCGCCTCAGTGATGGGGATCGCTCCGCCTCAGTGATGGGGATCGCTCCGCCTCAGTGATGGGGATGGGTCTACCTTGGTGATTGGTGATCGCTTTGCCTTAATGATTGGGATCACTCCGCCTCGGTGGTTGGGATCACTCTGCCTCAGTGATGGGGATCGCTCCGCCTTGGTGATTGGGATCACTCCGCCTCAGTGATGGGGATCGCTGCACCTCGGTGATGGGGATCGCTCTGGATGCAGTGCTGTCCCTACGCCTCTCCCTTGCCCGCAGGATATCATTCGATATAATGGAGACCTCCTTTACCGCCGTGATACAGATAAGCCTCATTTGTGCGGCAGCTCACATCAGATTGTGCCATTAATTTTAATGTCGGGTGCGTGGTGTCTGCGGCTGAACCTGCTGGGTACAGGGATTTGGAGATGTGTATGGATGTCTTGTGTTCTCCGGGGTTAGGGAAGAGTCTCCCTCGCCGCCTCCACCTCTCCCGCTGCTGTTACAACAGCTTTTCCTCTTGAGGAACTTCTAACGATTCAGCATTTTTCTCCCTAATAAAAATAAGCAAAACAGAGAAGTCTGCGGTGAGCAATTTGGAAAGGCTGGTCGACTTTCGGGTTCATTAGCCGGCCGCCTGCGCAGGCCGTGTACTCTCCCGGCTCTCTAATGTGTGACATAAGTCATTGCAATCTCTCTCTTCCCATGTAATTGGGAGGAATATCTCATCCTCCATATGTTAGGAGCTGATTTATTCGCTGGCACCGGGCCTTTTGGACTCCACGTGTTCATTCCCGGCTGCTTATCAGCGTTCATGCCAGCAGCCATGTTTAATTCCTGCCGCAGCGGTAACCTGAATACCCATACATCCCTGTGTATAACGGGGTCTCCTCGTCCTTTAATCCGATTATCTAGAAAGTCTCAGAAATGCAGTATAAAGGAGCGCTTGTGTCCGGCCACATATATCCAGCACCCCCGGCTGAGCTGCAGTACCGCACACGACCCATACACAGGGGTGGCGCTGTTATAGAGGAACGCCGTCGCCTGACTCTACCTCTGGACATCCCCTTTAAGTCTCCATCATTGCTATGACCTGTGGAGTGAAGAAGTTGTGCGCGGCCACCGCTGCCTTGTGAAGGTGAAAGTCATAGCGCTGTCAGGTTTACTGCGCCGGAGAGTAATGATCTCTGGATGAGAAGACATCACACCGGCTTTATGGGTTTATTACATGATTCCTGATCGCGCGCCCGAACACCAGAAGGAGCCACTTTAACAAGTCGTTTTGTCGCCATTAATCCCTTTAATATTCAGGAGCCGCCTTTACAGCCCTCAATATTACAGGATCTAAATATTGCATAAGAGATCATGAGCGAGCGGGGGATGGGGGGCGCCGGCGTGTGTGACCCTATTAATCCCTGATGGGATCACATGGATTATCCTACTATCAATGGTGGATAATTGTGGGATTCCTCAGATGAGCTTCAACCTTATACACTGGACAAAAAGAGGCAGAAAAGTGTGATCATTATTTCCACAGTCTGTCTTTATAGTGGGCAGAGGGTCATATTCCCAAGACAAAGCTCCAAACCCTCTACATAGATCTAAAGATACAAAAGATCCTGTGTGCAGCCACCACTAGGGGGAGCTCCCTGTATACAGAGATACATGATAAGATTCTGTCTGCAGTCACCACTAGGGGAGCTCCCTGTATACAGAGATACATGATAAGATTCTGTCTGCTGTCACCACTAGGGGGAGCTCCCTGTATACAGAGATACATGATAAGATTCTGTCTGCAGTCACCACTAGGGGGAGCTCCCTGTATACAGAGATACATGATAAGATTCTGTCTGCAGTCACCACTAGGGGGAGCTCCCTGTATACAGAGATATATGATAAGATCCTGTCTGCAGTCACCACTAGGGGAGCTCCCTGTATACAGAGATACATGATAAGATCCTGTCTGCAGTCACCACTAGGGGGAGCTCCCTGTATACAGAGATACATGATAAGATCCTGTCTGCAGTCACCACTAGGGGGAGCTCCCTGTATACAGAGATACATGATAAGATTCTGTCTGCAGTCACCACTAGGGGGAGCTCCCTGTATACAGAGATACATGATAAGATCCTGTCTGCAGTCACCACTAGGGGGAGCTCCCTGTATACAGAGATACATGATAAGATCCTGTCTGCAGTCACCACTAGGGGAGCTCCCTGTATACAGAGATACATGATAAGATCCTGTCTGCAGTCACCACTAGGGGAGCTCCCTGTATACAGAGATACATGATAAGATCCTGTCTGCAGTCACCACTAGAGGGAGCTCCCTGTATACAGAGATACATGATAAGATCATGTCTGCAGTCACCACTAGGGGGAGCTCCCTGTATACAGAGATACATGATAAGATCCTGTCTGCAGTCACCACTAGGGGAGCTCCCTGTATACAGGGATACATGATAAGATCCTGTCTGCAGTCACCACTAGGGGGAGCTCCCTGTATACAGAGATACATGATAAGATCCTGTCTGCAGTCACCACTAGGGGGAGCTCCCTGTATACAGAGATACATGATAAGATCCTGCCTGCAGTCACCACTAGGGCGAGCTCCCTGTATACAGAGATACATGATAAGATCCTGTCTGCAGTCACCACTAGAGGGAGCTCCCTGTATACAGAGATACATGATAAGATCCTGTCTGCAGCCACCACTAGAGGGAGCTCCCTGTATACAGAGATACATGATAAGATCCTGTCTGCAGTCACCACTAGGGGGAGCTCCCTGTATACAGAGATACATGATAAGATCCTGTCTGCAGCCACCACTAGAGGGAGCTCCCTGTATACAGAGATACATGATAAGATCCTGTCTGCAGCCACCACTAGGGGGAGCTCCCTGTATACAGAGATACATGATAAGATCCTGTCTGCAGCCACCACTAGAGGGAGCTCCCTGTATACAGAGATACATGATAAGATCCTGTCTGCAGTCACCACTAGGGGGAGCTCCCTCTATACAGAGATACATGATAAGATCCTGTCTGCAGTCACCACTAGGTGGAGCTCCCTGTATACAGAGATACATGATAAGATCCTGTCTGCCACCACCACTAGGAGGAGCTCTCTGTATACAGAGATACATGATAAGATCCAGTCTGCAGTCACCACTAGGGGGAGCTCCCGGTATACAGAGATACATGATAAGATTCTGTCTGCAGTCACCACTAGGGGGAGCTCCCTGTATACAGAGATACATGATAAGATCCTGTCTGCAGTCACCACTAGGGGGAGCTCCCTGTATACAGAGATACATAATAAGATCCAGTCTGCAGTCACCACTAGGGGGAGCTCCCTGTATACAGAGATACATGATAAGATCCTGTCTGCAGTCACCACTAGGTGGAGCTCCCTGTATACAGAGATACATGATAAGATCCTGTCTGCCACCACCACTAGGAGGAGCTCTCTGTATACAGAGATACATGATAAGATCCAGTCTGCAGTCACCACTAGGGGAGCTCCCGGTATACAGAGATACATGATAAGATTCTGTCTGCAGTCACCACTAGGGGAGCTCCCTGTATACAGAGATACATGATAAGATCCTGTCTGCAGTCACCACTAGGGGGAGCTCCCTGTATACAGGGATACATGATAAGATCCTGTCTGCAGTCACCACTAGGGGGAGCTCCCTGTATACAGAGATACATGATAAGATCCTGTCTG
This sequence comes from Allobates femoralis, assembly GCA_033576535.1. NCBI lineage: Eukaryota > Metazoa > Chordata > Amphibia > Anura > Aromobatidae > Allobates > Allobates femoralis. Next base: position 36,322 of record JARQOC010000474.1, on the reverse strand, counting down.
CAGTCACCACTAGGGGGAGCTCCCTGTATACAGAGATACATGATAAGATCCTGCTGCAGTCACCACATAGGGCGAGCTCCCTGTATACAGAGATACATGATAAGATCCTGTCTGCAGTCACCACTAGAGGAGCTCCCTGTATACAGAGATACATGATAAGATCCTGTCTGCAGCCACCACTAGAGGGAGCTCCCTGTATACAGAGATACATGATAAGATCCTGTCTGCAGTCACCACTAGGGGAGCTCCCTGTATACAGAGATACATGATAAGATCCTGTCTGCAGCCACCACTAGAGGGAGCTCCCTGTATACAGAGATACATGATAAGATCCTGTCTGCAGCCACCACTAGGGGGAGCTCCCTGTATACAGAGATACATGATAAGATCCTGTCTGCAGCCACCACTAGAGGGAGCTCCCTGTATACAGAGATACATGATAAGATCCTGTCTGCAGTCACCACTAGGGGGAGCTCCCTCTATACAGAGATACATGATAAGATCCTGTCTGCAGTCACCACTAGGTGGAGCTCCCTGTATACAGAGATACATGATAAGATCCTGTCTGCCACCACCACTAGGAGGAGCTCTCTGTATACAGAGATACATGATAAGATCCAGTCTGCAGTCACCACTAGGGGGAGCTCCCGGTATACAGAGATACATGATAAGATTCTGTCTGCAGTCACCACTAGGGGAGCTCCCTGTATACAGAGATACATGATAAGATCCTGTCCGCAGTCACCACTAGGGGAGCTCCCTGTATACAGAGATGCATGATAAGATCCTGTCTGCAGTCACCACTAGGGGGAGCTCTCGGTATACAGAGATACATGATAAGATCCAGTCTGCAGTCACCACTAGGGGGAGTTCCCTGTATACAGAGATACATGATAAGATCCTGTCTGCAGTCACCACTAGGAGGAGCTCTCTGTATACAGAGATACATAATAAGATCCTGTCTGCAACCACCAGTGGTGGGAGCTCCCTGTATACAGAGATACATGATAAGATCCTGTCTGCAGTCACCACTAGGGGGAGCTCCCTGTATACAGAGATACATGATAAGATCCTGTCTACAGTCACCACTAGGGGAGCTCCCTGTATACAGAGATGCATGATAAGATCGTGTCTGCAGTCACCACTAGGGGGAGCTCCCTGTATACAGAGATACATGATAAGATCCTGTCTGCAGCCACCACTAGGGGAGCTCCCTGTATATAGAGATACATGATAAGATCCTGTCTGCAGTCACCACTAGGGGAGCTCCCTGTATACAGAGATACATGATAAGATCCTGTCTGCAGTCACCACTAGGGGAGCTCCCTGTATACAGAGATACATGATAAGATCCTGTCTGCAGTCACCACTAGGGGGAGCTCCCTGTATACAGAGATACATATGATCATGTCTGCAGTCACAACTAGGGGGAGCTCCCTGTATACAGAGATACATGATAAGATCCTGTCTGCAGCCACCAGTGGTGGGAGCTCCCTGTATACAGAGATACATGATAAGATCCTGTCTGCACCTCGCCTCCAGGAGGAGCTCTCTGTATACAGATATACATAATAAGATCCTGTCTGCAACCACCAGTAGGGGGAGCTCCCTGTATACAGAGACACATAATAAGATCCTGTCTGCAGCCACCACTAGGGGGAGCTCCCTGTATACACAGATACATGATAAGATCCTGTCTGCAGTCACCACTAGGGGAGCTCCCTGTATACAGAGATACATGATAAGATCCTGTCTGCAGTGACCACTAGGGGATCTCCCTGTACACAGAGATACATGATAAGATCCTGTCTGCAGTGACCACTAGGGGAGCTCCCTGTATACAGAGATACATGATAAGATCCTTTCTACACTCGCCACAAGGGGGAGCTCCCTGTATACAGATACATGATAAGATCCTGTCTGCAGTCACCACTAGGGGGAGCTCCCTGTATACAGAGATACATGATAAGATCCTGTCTGCAGCCACCACTAGAGGGAGCTCCCTGTATACAGAGATACATGATAAGATCCTGTCTGCAGCCACCACTAGGGGGAGCTCCCTGTATACACAGATACATGATAAGATCCTTTCTACACTCGCCACAAGGGGGAGCTCCCTGTATACAGATACATGATAAGATCCTGTCTGCAGTCACCACTAGAGGGAGCTCCCTGTATACAGAGATACATGATAAGATCCTGTCTGCAGCCACCACTAGGGGGAGCTCCCTGTATACAGAGATACATGATAAGATCCTGTCTGCAGCCACCACTAGGGGGAGCTCCCTGTATACAGAGATACATGATAAGATCCTGTCTGCAGTCACCACTAGGGGGAGCTCCCTGTATACAGAGATACATGATAAGATTCTGTCTGCAGTCACCACTAGGGGAGCTCCCTGTATACAGAGATACATGATAAGATCCTGTCTGCAGCCACCACTAGGGGGAGCTCCCTGTATACAGAGATACATGATAAGATCCTGTCTGCAGCCACCACTAGGGGGAGCTCCCTGTATACAGAGATACATGATAAGATCCTCAGTCATTAACTCTTGCAGATCTCTCCTTTTCTGTGGATCTCTGCTGTCATAGTCTCTTCTTGTCTCCGCAGATGCCGGTGTGTTCGTACTTTCTGAAGGGGATCTGTCACAATAACGACTGCCCGTACAGTCACGTCTATGTCTCCAGGAAAGCTGAGGTCTGTCCGGACTTCCTAAAAGGATACTGCCCCATGGGCGCTAAGGTGAGACCTGAGGCGTGTCGTAGCACTGTACCCCAAAACCACGAGTGACCTGCGGGGTCTGCAGTGTGAGGGATCCGTCTGCTGATCCCACCCTGAACATTCGACGTGTTTGTGGTTTATATCGGATCTCACAGCAGCGGCTTCTCATAGTTTGCTACAATGTATAAATGTAGGTAAAATGTATCCAGAATGTTTATTCCTAGATTCTAAACAATTGTAACAAAACTTCCTGTCTCCAGGCTGTTCACAGTCACTGACAGCAAGCGGAGATCCAGACAACAGACAGCACGAAGGGAAGGTTTCCTGGAAGTTTTGTCTTTCAGTTGAAAAGTTAACTGGGAGATAACTGGCTGTCCTGGTGGTCTGAGGTGTGATAATACGTCCCGGGGGTCTGAGGTGTGATTATACGTCCCGGGGTCTGAGGTGTGATAATACGTCCCGGGGGTCTGAGGTGTGATAATACGTCCCGGGGGTCTGAGGTGTAATAATACGTCCCGGGGGTCTGAGGTGTGATAATACGTCCCGGGGGTCTGAGGTGTAATAATACGTCCCGGGGGTCTGAGGTGTAATAATATGTCCTGGTGGTCTGAGGTGTGATAATACGTCCCGGGGTCTGAGGTGTGATAATACGTCCTGGTGGTCTGAGGTGTAATAATATGTCCCGGGGGTCTGAGGTGTGATAATACGTTCCGGGGGTCTGAGGTGTAATAATACGTCCCGGGGGTCTGAGGTGTAATAATATGTCCTGGTGGTCTGAGGTGTGATAATACGTCCCGGGGGTCTGAGGTGTGATAATACGTCCTGGTGGTCTGAGGTGTAATAATATGTCCCGGGGGTCTGAGGTGTGATAATACGTCCCGGGGGTCCGAGGTGTGATAATACGTCCCGGGGGTCTGAGGTGTAATAATATGTCCCGGGGGTCTGAGGTGTGATAATACGTCCCGGGGGTCTGAGGTGTGATAATACGTCCCGGGGGTCTGAGGTGTGATAATACGTCCCGGGGGTCTGAGGTGTGATAATACGTCCCGGGGGTCTGAGGTGTAATAATACGTCCCGGGGTCTGAGGTGTGATAATACATCCCGGGGGTCTGAGGTGTGATAATACATCCCGGGGGTCTGAGGTGTAATAATCCGTCCCGGGGGTCTGAGGTGTAATAATACGTCCCGGGGTCCGAGGTGTGATAATACGTCCCGGGGTCTGAGGTGTGATAATACGTCCCGGGGGTCCGAGGTGTGATAATACGTCCCGGGGGTCTGAGGTGTGATAATACGTCCCGGGGGTCTGAGGTGTGATAATACGTCCCGGGGGTCTGAGGTGTAATAATACGTCCCGGGGGTCTGAGGTGTAATAATACGTCCCGGGGTCTGAGGTGTAATAATACGTCCCGGGGGTCTGAGGTGTAATAATACGTCCTGGGGTCTGAGGTGTGATAATACGTCCCGGGGGTCTGAGGTGTAATAATACGTCCCGGGGTCTGAGGTGTAATAATACGTCCCGGGGTCTGAGGTGTAATAATACGTCCCGGGGGTCTGAGGTGTGATAATACGTCCCGGGGGTCTGAGGTGTGATAATCCGTCCCGGGGGTCTGAGGTGTGATAATACGTCCGGGGTACTGAGGTGTGATAATACGTCCCGGGGTCTGAGTGTGTGATAATACATCCCGAGGGTCTGAGGTGTAATGATACGTCCCGGGGTCTGAGGTGTGATAATACGTCCCGGGGTCTGAGGTGTAATAATACGTCCCGGGGGTCTGAGGTGTAATAATACGTCCCGGGGGTCTGAGGTGTGATAATACATCCCGGGGGTCCGAGGTGTAATAATATGTCCCGGGGGTCTGAGGTGTGATAATACGTCCGAGGGTCTGAGGTGTGATAATACGTCCCGGGGGTCCGAGGTGTGATAATACGTCCCGGGGGTCTGAGGTGTAATAATACGTCCCGGGGGTCTGAGGTGTGATAATACGTCCCGGGGGTCTGAGGTGTGATAATACGTCCCGGGGGTCTGAGGTGTGATAATACGTCCCGGGGGTCTGAGGTGTGATAATACGTCCCGGGGGTCTGAGGTGTGATAATACGTCCCGGGGGTCTGAGGTGTGATAATACGTCCCGGGGGTCTGAGGTGTGATAATATGTCCCGGTGGTCTGAGGTGTGATAATACGTCCCGGGGGTCTGAGGTGTGATAATACGTCCTGGTGGTCTGAGGTGTAATAATATGTCCCGGGGTCTGAGGTGTGATAATACGTCCCGGGGGTCCGAGGTGTGATAATACGTCCCGGGGGTCTGAGGTGTAATAATATGTCCCGGGGTCTGAGGTGTGATAATACGTCCCGGGGTCTGAGGTGTGATAATACGTCCCGGGGGTCTGAGGTGTGATAATACGTCCCGGGGGTCTGAGGTGTGATAATACGTCCTGGTGGTCTGAGGTGTAATAATATGTCCCGGGGTCTGAGGTGTGATAATACGTCCCGGGGTCCGAGGTGTGATAATACGTCCCGGGGGTCTGAGGTGTAATAATATGTCCCGGGGGTCTGAGGTGTGATAATACGTCCCGGGGGTCTGAGGTGTGATAATACGTCCCGGGGTCTGAGGTGTGATAATACGTCCCGGGGGTCTGAGGTGTAATAATACGTCCCGGGGTCTGAGGTGTAATAATATGTCCTGGTGGTCTGAGGTGTGATAATACGTCCCGGGGGTCTGAGGTGTGATAATACGTCCCGGGGGTCTGAGGTGTGTAATACGTCCCGGGGGTCTGAGGTGTGATAATACGTCCCGGGGGTCTGAGGTGTGATAATACGTCCCGGGGGTCTGAGGTGTGATAATACGTCCCGGGGTCTGAGGTGTGATAATACGTCCCGGGGGTCTGAGGTGTAATAATACGTCCCGGGGGTCTGAGGTGTGATAATACGTCCCGGGGGTCTGAGGTGTGATAATACGTCCCGGGGGTCTGAGGTGTGATAATACGTCCCGGGGGTCTGAGGTGTGATAATACGTCCCGGGGGTCTGAGGTGTGATAATACGTCCCGGGGGTCTGAGGTGTGATAATACGTCCCGGGGGTCTGAGGTGTGATAATATGTCCCGGTGGTCTGAGGTGTGATAATACGTCCCGGGGGTCTGAGGTGTGATAATACGTCCTGGTGGTCTGAGGTGTAATAATATGTCCCGGGGATCTGAGGTGTGATAATACGTCCCGGGGGTCCGAGTGTGTGATAATACGTCCCGGGGGTCTGAGGTGTAATAATATGTCCCGGGGGTCTGAGGTGTGATAATACGTCCCGGGGGTCTGAGGTGTGATAATACGTCCCGGGGTCTGAGGTGTGATAATACGTCCCGGGGGTCTGAGGTGTAATAATACGTCCCGGGGGTCTGAGGTGTAATAATATGTCCTGGTGGTCTGAGGTGTGATAATACGTCCCGGGGGTCTGAGGTGTGATAATACGTCCTGGTGGTCTGAGGTGTAATAATATGTCCCGGGGGTCTGAGGTGTGATAATACGTCCCGGGGTCCGAGGTGTGATAATACGTCCCGGGGGTCTGAGGTGTGATAATATGTCCCGGGGGTCTGAGGTGTGATAATACGTCCCGGGGGTCTGAGGTGTGATAATACGTCCCGGGGGTCTGAGGTGTGATAATACGTCCCGGGGGTCTGAGGTGTGATAATACGTCCCGGGGGTCTGAGGTGTAATAATACGTCCCGGGGGTCTGAGGTGTGATAATACATCCCGGGGGTCTGAGGTGTGATAATACGCCCGGGGGTCTGAAGTGTAATAATACGTCCCGGGGTCTGAGGTGTTATAATACGTCCCGGGGGTCTGAGGTGTGATAATACATCCCGGGGGTCTGAGGTGTAATAATCCGTCCCGGGGGTCTGAGGTGTAATAATACGTCCCGGGGGTCCGAGGTGTGATAATACGTCCCGGGGGTCTGAGGTGTGATAATACGTCCCGGGGGTCTGAGGTGTGATAATACGTCCCGGGGGTCTGAGGTGTAATAATACGTCCCGGGGGTCTGAGGTGTGATAATACGTCCCGGGGGTCTGAGGTGTGATAATACGTCCCGGGGGTCTGAGGTGTGATAATACGTCCCGGGGGTCTGAGGTGTGATAATACGTCCCGGGGTCTGAGGAGGGGTCAGTCCGGGGCTGTCGGGGTACATTTTTCCAGTCCGGGTTATGACGGATTCTGTAAATATCAGAGCCGGGAAATTGACAATCTGAAATTCTGGCAAATCGTGACTTCCGATCATCCAATAATTGTTCCCCCCTGGTCCTGCGGGTGGCGCTGTCCAGGTATTGTTCTCCATTGTCACCTAAACCTCACAGCCACTTTTATTTTTTAACCTGATTGTCCCCCCCCAACCAGCGAGAAGCCCCCGATCACATCCAGAAGACTGGCAGCACACCGGGCTCTGCCGTCATAGCTGTGCCCATTCCTGCCTAGTAGAGGGCACTATAATAATGTAACATATCCGCATTGTCATGGCTCAGTCACCTTTCTACACAACTTCATCCTGTGTCTGTGTAGGATTCATACTCCAGTCACATCCAGAGCTGCACTCAGTTCTCGGCCTGTGGAGTGCAGTGCACGTGACCACACCCTAGTGCACTGCAATCCTGATTGTGCCACCAGTGCACCATTTTCCATTCTGTTCCAGAGCAGCGCTCGAGTGTGCGGTGGTCGATCCTTGATCCAGTTACGGGGTCGGCCGTGGTGGGCGCTGGTGTCGGTAATGGGCGCTGGTGTCGGTGATGGGCGCTGGTGTCGGTGATGGGCGCTGGTGTCGGTGGTGGGCGCTGGTGTCGGTGGTGGGCGCTGGTGTCGGTGATGGGCGCTGGTGTCGGTGGTGGGCGCTGGTGTCGGTGGTGGGCGCTGGTTTCGGTAATGGGCGCTGGTGTCGGTGGTGGTGGTGCTGGGTGTGTCGGTGGTGGGCGCTGGTGTCGGTGGGTCTGGTGCGTGTGGGCGCTGTGTCGGTGGTGGGCGCTGGTGTCGGTGGTGGGCGCTGGTGTCGGTGGTGGGTGCTGGTGTCGGTGATGGGCGCTGGTGTCGGTGGTGGGCGCTGGTTTCGGTGATGGGCGCTGGTGTCGGTGGTGGGCGCTGCGTGTCGGTGGTGGGCGCTGGTGTCGGGTGGTGGTGGGTGGCGCTGGTGTCGGTGATGGGCGCTGGTGTCGGTGATGGGCGCTGGTGTCGGTGGTGGGCGCTGGTGTCGGTGGTGGGCGCTGGTTTCGGTAATGGGCGCTGGTGTCGGTGGTGGGCGCTGGTGTCGGTGATGGGCGCTGGTGTCGGTGATGGGCGCTGGTGTCGGTGGTGGGCGCTGGTGTCGGTAATGGGCGCTGGTGTCGGTGGTGGGCGCTGGTGTCGGTGGTGGGCGCTGGTTTCGGTGGTGGGCGCTGGTGTCGGTGGTGGGCGCTGGTGTCGGTGGTGGGCGCTGGTGTCGGTGGTGGGCGCTGGTTTCGGTGATGGGCGCTGGTGTCGGTGGTGGGCGCTGGTGTCGGTGGTGGGCGCTGGTGTCGGTGATGGGCGCTGGTGTCGGTGATGGGCGCTGGTGTCGGTGGTGGGCGCTGGTGTCGGTGGTGGGCGCTGGTGTCGGTGGTGGGCGCTGGTGTCGGTGGTGGGCGCTGGTGTCGGTGGTGGGCGCTGGTGTCGGTGGTGGGCGCTGGTGTCGGGGTCGGTGCTGGTGTCATAGTCAACCGTGGTTGGCGCTGGTGTCGGTGGTGGGTACTGGTGTCGGTGATGGGCGCTGGTGTCGGTGGTGGGCGCTGGTGTCGATGGTGGGCGCTGGTGTCGGTAGTGGGCGCTGGTGTCGGTGGTGGGCGCTGGTGTCGGGGTCAGTGCTGGTGTCATAGTCAACCGTGGTTGGCGCTGGTGTTGGGATCGGCAGTGGAGCCAAGGTCGCTTTCAGTATAAGTTGACGGTCAGAGATGTGAGGCGGGGTTACACCACAGACCAGACAATGTCAGCTGCCTTGCCTCCACTGCCACCCCCGCCCACACCCCCTGCCCGTACTTTCCGCCACCCGCACCCTCTTCTCGCGCCTTCTGCCACCCTCACCCACACTCTCATCCGCACTCTCAGCCACTTTTGCTTGCGCTCTCTGCTGCGCTCACTGCCGCCCCTGCCCGCTCTCCGCTGCCTGCGCCCTCCTTCGCCCACGCTCTTTGCCGCACTCTCCGCTACCCTCCCCACACCCTCCGCCTGCGCTCTCCACCGCCTTTGCCGCGCTCTCTGCCGCCCCTGTTTGCTCTCCGCTGCCTGCACCCTCCGCCGCCCGCGCTCTTGACCGCACTCTCTGCCACCCTGCCCGCACTCTCTGCCACCCTGCCCGCATTCTCCGCCGCCCCTGCCTGCACTCTTCGCCACCCCCATCCGCACCCTCTGCCCGCGCCCACTGCCGTGCTCTCCGCCCCCCCTGCTCGTGCTCTTTGCCACCCCCATCCGCACCCGTTGCCCGCGCCCTCCGCCGCCCCCGCCCTCTGCCGTGCTCTCCACCGCCCCTGCCCGTGCTCTTCGCCACCCCCATCCGCACCCTCTGCCCCCGCCCTCCGCCGCCCCCGCCCTCTGCCGTGCTCTCCGCCGCCCCCGCCCTCTGCCGTGCTCTCCGCCGCCCCCGCCCTCTGCCGTGCTCTCCGCCGTCCCTGCCCGTGCTCTTCGCCACCCCCATCCGCACCCTCTGCCCCCGCCCTTCGCCGCCCCCGCCCTCCGCCGCCCCCGCCCTCTGCCGTGCTCTCCGCCGCCCCTGCCCGTGCTCTTCGCCACCCCCATCCGCACCCTCTGCCCCCGCCCTCCGCCGCCCCCGCCCTCTGCCGTGCTCTCCGCCGCCCCTGCCCTCTGCCGTGCTCTCCGCCGTCCCTGCCCGTGCTCTTCGCCACCCCCATCCGCACCCTCTGCCCCCGCCCTTCGCCGCCCCCGCCCTCCGCCGCCCCCGCCCTCTGCCGTGCTCTCCGCCGCCCCTGCCCGTGCTCTTCGCCACCCCCATCCGCACCCTCTGCCCCCGCCCTCCGCCGCCCCCGCCCTCTGCCGTGCTCTCCGCCGCCCCCGCCCTCTGCCGTGCTCTCCGCCGCCCCTGCCCGTGCTCTTCGCCACCCCCATCCGCACCCTCTGCCCCCGCCCTCCCCCGCCCTCTGCCGTGCTCTCCGCCGCCCCCGCCCTCTGCAGTTCTCTCCGCCGCCCCTGCCCGCGCTCTTCGCCACCCCCATCCGCACCCTCTGCCCGCGCCCTCCGCCGCCCGCTCTCTCCGCCGCGCACACAATTACTTCTAAAATATTCCAATTTAAATGAAAACATAACGGGATATTTAGAATATTTCTGCTATTAGCGATTCTGCTTAGCGCGTCTCTTTTTGGAGTGTCAGAAAAGCATTGCGGTCAGGATGATGGATAGAGCCCCGTAATTGTGTGCGATGAGACTGCTGACTAGGACGGATGCCACCGCCGCCAAGGCCGGCCCGAGAAGGGGTTAACCTGATTCTCCCAAATAATGGAGGAAAGTGCTGAGGTCGGGGTTTGTGGCGCTGTTTGTTTGTGGCGGTGTGCTTTATATACAGTCGATCTTCGCGCCGCTCCACAAATGGACCCTGGAGAGACGAATATCACACAGAATCCAGAGAAAATGTTAACCTTGCTCCATAAAACAGCGGCTTGTTAGAAATGTGCGCCCTCCCCCGGGGTGTGAATAATTTATCAGGGCTTTACTCCCGGGCCCCGCTCTGGGTAATGTTCATTAGGGCCGCAGAACGGGAGATAAGCCCCGGGTGTATGCGGGTGGGGTGGCCCCGCAGGTAGGGGAAATCCGCACACATTCAGCGGCTCAGAATGGGACGGCTCCCGGTTACTTCAATAGGAGGACGACATTACAATCTGCTGGGATCAGACCGGGATAGTGACAGGTCAGGGCAGAGCACCAGCTCCGTGATGGGTCAGAGGGCCGACACCAGGACAGGTCAGGGCAGAGCACCAGCTCCATGATGGGTCAGAGGGCCGACACCAGGACAGGTCAGGGCAGAGCACCAGCTCCATGATGGGTCAGAGGGCCGACACCAGGACAGGTCAGGGCAGAGCACCAGCTCCGTGATGGGTCAGAGGGCCGACACCAGGACAGGTCAGGGCAGAGCACCAGCTCCATGATGGGTCAGAGGGCCGACACCAGGACAGGTCAGGGCAGAGCACCAGCTCCATGACGGGTCAGGGCAGAGCACCAGGACAGGTCAGGGCAGAGCACCAGCTCCATGACGGGTCAGGGCAGAGCACCAGCTCCATGATGGGTCAGAGGGCCTACGACAGGTCAGGGCAGAGCACCAGCTCCATGACGGGTCAGAGGGCCGACACCAGGACAGGTCAGGGCAGAGCACCAGCTCCGAAACAGTGACATTAAAGGGACCCTGTCAGATGGTTTATGCCCCTTCAGCTATCACTATCTGCACCTGCAGCTTTATAATACCAGTCTAATCATCCCTGTCTGAGCTCAGAGTGTAATGTGAAAGGTGCATTTATACACTGAGATATCAGTCCACGGCTTGGAGGACGGGGACGGTCTGGCAGAATAGTTAACTCACTATTAACTTGGATAGCTAAAGGACCTGTGTGATGTAACGATCATGTGACCATAGTGGGCGGAGCTAAGTCCCTATAACATAATAAGTGTCTGCTTAGCTTCGCCTATTGTAGTCACATGGTTGTGACATCACATCAGGTCTCCCAACATGTTGTAGCACAAGGCTGAAATGTTCACTATTAGGGTATGTGCACATCTGACGTTTTTTGCATCTTTGCAGACCGTCCGGAAACCGGTGGAGAATGGCAGAACTGAGTTTTCTGACCTCAGCAGCGTCCATCGTTATTTTAGTGTTTTTTGAGCGGTTTTATAGCGTTTATACAGCGTTTTGTTGGCGGTTTTTCTTAGCGATTTCCAGACTGTTTTTTTGTGCACTTGTAAGCTAGATCCGCTGGAAAAACGCTCAAAACAAGTCACTTGCTCTATCTTTGAAAACCGGTGGAAAAAGTGGAAAGGAGAAAAAAAAAAACGTAATGTAGACAGCGATTTCTAAACTCCATTGAGTAGCATGTTACTACAACCGGAGGCTAGGATTAACATAAATTTACATAAAACTCTGCGGAAAACGTTCAAAAACGGCCCACAAAACGACTGATGTGCACATAGCCTTAACCTGCCAAACAGTCCCCGTCCTCCAGGCTGGAGACTGCCTGCCTCATAAGGAGATGTCAGTGTATAAAGGCTTTTCTTTCACCTTTCACATTACACTATGAGCTCAGACAGGGATGATTAGAATAGTATTATAAAGCTGCAGGGACAGATAGTGATAGCTGGAGGGGCATAAACCACCTGACAGGGTCACAGCACCGCCTCCGGGCCGGGGTCGGAGGGCCCGTTTGTGGCCGGGGTCGGAGGGCCCGTTTGTGGCCGTGGTCGGAGGGCCCATTTGTGGCCGTGGTCGGAGGGCCCGTTTGTGGCCAGGGTCGGAGGTCCGTTTGTGGCCGGGGTCGGAGGGCCCGTTTGTGGCCGGGGTCGGAGAGCCCGTTTGTGGCCAGGGTCGGAGGGTCCGTTTGTGGCCGGGGTCGGAGGGCCCGTTTGTGGCCGGGGTCGGAGGGCCCGTTTGTGGCCGGGGTCGGAGGGCCCGTTTGTGGCCGGGGTCGGAGGGCCCGTTTGTGGCCAGGGTCGGAGGGCCCGTTTGTGGCCAGGGTCGGAGGGTCCGTTTGTGGCCGGGGTCGGAGGGCCCGTTTGTGGCCGGGGTCGGAGAGCCCGTTTGTGGCCGGGGTCGGAGGGTCCGTTTGTGGCCGGGGTCGGAGGGTCCGTTTGTGGCCGGGGTCGGAGGGCCCGTTGGTGGCCGGGGTCGGAGGGCCCGTTTGTGGCCGGGGTCGGAGGGCCCGTTTGTGGCCGGGGTCGGAGGGCCCGTTTGTGGCCAGGGTCGGAGGGCCCGTTTGTGGCCGGGGTCGGAGGGTCCGTTTGTGGCCGGGGTCGGAGGGCCCTTTTGTGGCCGGGGTCGGAGAGCCCGTTTGTGGCCGGGGTCGGAGGGTCCGTTTGTGGCCGGGGTCGGAGGGCCCGTTGGTGGCCGGGGTCGGAGGGCCCGTTGGTGGCCGGGGTCGGAGGGCCCGTTTGTGGCCGGGGTCGGAGGTCATGTTTCAGGCCGGGTCGGAGGGCCCGTTTGTGGCCGGGGTCGGAGGTCATGTTTCAGGCCGGGTCGGAGGGCCTGCTTGAGGCCGGGTCGGAGGGCCCGTTTGAGGCCAGGTCAGAGGTCATGTTTCAGGCCGGGTCGGAGCACCGGGTGGCTTTGTGATTTGCAGTTTCGGGGCCCCTGTTCTCATTTCCTCTTGTGCATATTACAGGAAGCCTATACCTATGTATCTAATATGTATGTATATAATATGTATGTATATATATCTCTGTGGTGTCCCCCAGTTGTCGCCCCCCTCCGCGGTCACCGGATCCCCCAGGACGTGGCTGGACATTGTTGGGATTTGTAGGGATAAATCATTTGTGTAGCGGGAGGATTCTCCGCTAAGTGACAAATGTCATAGGGAGCCGTGTACTAATAGAGAGCGAAACCCAATCCGCCAGTTACCAGTCAGTAATGAGTGATGGGCGAGCGCCCGGCGGCTGCTCCTCAGCTGCTCTATCACGGGGGAGGGGGCCATTATTGCCTGGGGACCCTCATGGGGGTCATTGAGCCGGGATGCTAAGGGTTAATTGCCTGGAGGTTTTCCCTGTGCAAGTTCTAATCTTTTAGGGTTTTTATATCAGCAGTGACAGGGTTAATGGCGGCCCTGCTCTGCAGTGACAGGGTTAATGGTGGCCCCTGCTCTGCAGTGAAAGGGTTAATGGCGGCCCCTGCTCGGCAGTGACAGGGTTAATGGCAGCCCCTGATCAGTAGTGACAGAGTTAATGGCAGCCCCTGCTTGGCAGTGACAGGGTTAATGGCAGCCCCTGCTCGGCAGTGACAGGGTTAATGGAGGCCCCTGCTTGACAGTGACAGGGTTAATGGCGGCCCCTGCTTTGCAGTGACAGGATTAATGGCAGCCCCTGCTCTGAAGTGACAGGGTTAATGGCAGCCCCTGCTCGGCAGTGACAGGGTTAATGGAGGCCCCTGCTTGGCAGTGACAGGGTTAATGGCAGCCCCTGCTCTGCAGTGACAGGGTTAATGGGAGCCCCTGCTTGGCAGTGACAGGGTTAATGGCGGCCCCTGCTCGGCAGTGACAGGGTTAATGGCAGCCCCTGCTCGGCAGTGACAGGGTTAATGGCGGCCCCTGCTTGACAGTGACAGGGTTAATGGCTGCCCCTGCTCGGCAGTGACAGGGTTAATGGCAGCCCCTGCTCGGCAGTGACAGGGTTAATGGAGGCCCCTGCTTGGCAGTGACAGGGTTAATGGCGGCCCCTGCTTGACAGTGACAGGGTTAATGGCGGCCCCTGCTTTGCAGTGACAGGGTTAATGGCAGCCCCTGCTCTGCAGTGACAGGGTTAATGGCAGCCCCTGCTCGGCAGTGACAGGGTTAATGGAGGCCCCTGCTTGGCAGTGACAGGGTTAATGGCGGCCCCTGCTTGACAGTGACAGGGTTAATGGCGGCCCCTGCTTTGCAGTGACAGGGTTAATGGCAGCCCCTGCTCTGCAGTGACAGGGTTAATGGAGGCCCCTGCTTGACAGTGACAGGGTTAATAGCGGCCCCTGCTCAGCAGTGACAGGGTTAATGGTGGCCCCTGCTCTGCAGTGACAGGGTTAATGGAGGCCCCTGCTTGACAGTGACAGGGTTAATGGCGGCCCCTGCTTTGCAGTGACAGGGTTAATGGTGGCCCTGCTCTGCAGTGACAGGGTTAATGGAGGCCCCTGCTTGACAGTGACAGGGTTAATAGCGGCCCCTGCTCAGCAGTGACAGGGTTAATGGTGGCCCCTGCTCTGCAGTGACAGGGTTAATGGCGGCCCCTGCTTGACAGTGACAGGGTTAATGGCGGCCCCTGCTTTGCAGTGACAGGGTTAATGGCAGCCCCTGCTCTGCAGTGACAGGGTTAACGGCGGCCCCTGCTCGGCAGTGACAGGGTTAATGGCGGCCCCTGCTCGGCAGTGACAGGGTTAATGGCGGCCCCTGCTCGGCAGTGACGGGGTTAATGGCGGCCCCTGCTCGGCAGTGACAGGGTTAATGGCATCCCTTGCTCGGCAGTGACAAGGTTAATGGCATCCCCTGCTCGGCAGTGACAGGGTTAATGGAGGCCCCTGCTTGGCAGTGACAGGGTTAATGGCGGCCCCTGCTTGACAGTGACAGGGTTAATGGCGGCCCCTGCTTTGCAGTGACAGGGTTAATGGCAGCCCCTGCTCTGCAGTGACAGGGTTAATGGCGGCCCCTGCTCGGCAGTGACAGGGTTAATGGAGGCCCCTGCTTGGCAGTGACAGGGTTAATGGCGGCCCCTGCTTGACAGTGACAGGGTTAATGGCGGCCCCTGCTCGGCAGTGACGGGGTTAATGGCGGCCCCTGCTCGGCAGTGACGGGGTTAATGGCGGCCCCTGCTCAGCCGTGACAGGGTTAATGGCGGCCCCTGCTCAGCAGTGATAGGGTTAATGGCGGCCCCTGCTCAGCCGTGACAGGGTTAATGGCATCCCTTGCTTGACAGTGACAGGGTTAATGGCGGCCCCTGCTAATCAGTGACGGGGTTAATGGGTTAATGGTGGCCCCTGCTCGGCAGTGACGGGGTTAATAGAGGCCCCTGCTCGGCAGTGACGGGGTTAATAGAGGCCCCTGCTCGGCAGTGACAGGGTTAATGGTGGCCCCTGCTCAGCAGTGACAGGGTTAATGGCGGCCCCTGCTCGGCAGTGACAGGGTTAATGGCGGCCCCTGCTCGGCAGTGACAGGGTTAATGGCGGCCCCTGCTCGGCAGTGACAGGGTTAATGGTGGCCCCTGCTCAGCAGTGACAGGGTTAATGGCGGCCCCTGCTCAGCAGTGACAGGGTTAATGGCGACCCCTGCTCGGCAGTGACAGGGTTAATGGCGGCCCCTGCTCGGCAGTGACAGGGTTAATAGCGGCCCCTGCTCAGCAGTGACAGGGTTAATGGTGGCCCCTGCTCTGCAGTGACAGGGTTAATGGTGGCCCCTGCTCAGCAGTGACAGGGTTAATGGCGGCCCCTGCTCGGCAGTGACAGGGTTAATGGCATCCCCTGCTCGGCAGTGACAGGGTTAATGGAGGCCCCTGCTTGGCAGTGACAGGGTTAATGGAGGCCCCTGCTCGGCAGTGACAGGGTTAATGGCATCCCCTGCTCGGCAGTGACAGGGTTAATGGAGGCCCCTGCTTGGCAGTGACAGGGTTAATGGAGGCCCCTGCTCGGCAGTGACAGGGTTAATGGCGGCCCCTGCTCGGCAGTGACAGGGTTAATGGCGGCCCCTGCTCGGCAGTGACGGGGTTAATGGCGGCCCCTGCTCAGCCGTGACAGAGTTAATGGCGGCCCCAGCTCAGCAGTGATAGGGTTAATGGCGGCCCCTGCTCAGCCGTGACAGGGTTAATGGCATCCCTTGCTTGACAGTGACAGGGTTAATGGCGGCCCCTGCTAATCAGTGACGGGGTTAATGGGTTAATGGTGGCCCCTGCTCGGCAGTGACGGGGTTAATAGAGGCCCCTGCTCGGCAGTGACGGGGTTAATAGAGGCCCCTGCTCGGCAGTGACGGGGTTAATAGAGGCCCCTGCTCGGCAGTGACAGGGTTAATGGTGGCCCCTGCTCGGCAGTGACAGGGTTAATGTCGGCCCCTGCTCAGCAGTGACAGGGTTAATGGCGGCCCCTGCTCGGCAGTGACAGGGTTAATGGCGGCCCCTGCTCGGCAGTGACAGGGTTAATGGCGGCCCCTGCTCGGCAGTGACAGGGTTAATAGCGGCCCCTGCTCAGCAGTGACAGGGTTAATGGCATCCCCTGCTCGGCAGTGACAGGGTTAATGGCGGCCCCTGCTCAGCAGTGACAGGGTTAATGGCATCCCCTGCTTGGCAGTGACAGGGTTAATAGCGGCCCCTGCTCGGCAGTGACAGGGTTAATGGCGGCCCCTGCTCGGGGTCAGTGTTAGTGGTCTTTCTTCTGCTCTCCAGTGATTGCTCTCTGTTATCAGGCACTGTTCTCAGCAGGTGAGGGGTTAATGGTGGGGGCCCGCTCTGGCCCCGGTTGGCGGCCATCCCGCAGTGTGTATAATTAGTTGCCCCCGACAGGTGGGAGGAATCGAGTGACCCTGCGGAATGAGACCAGCGAGCGGCACGCCTGCCCTCACCTCACATGACACCCCACAACCCCCCATACTAACCCTATACTGAGCGCAGTCCTCCAGGGGGCGCCACCTGCCTCTATACACCCAGGGGGCAGCTGCTGCTTTACCCCTCAGGTTCACTTCACTCCTCACTATTATTATTACACTTACTGACATGTGTCCACCATTCACACAAAGCCCAGAATGTCCATCATACAAATGTGACTGCACCAGCAGAATAGTGAGTGCAGCTCTGGAGTATAATACAGGAGGTAACTCAGGATCAGTAATGTAATGTATGTACACAGTGACTGCACCAGCAGAATAGTGAGTGCAGCTCTGGAGTATAATACAGGAGGTAACTCAGGATCAGTAATGTAATGTATGTACACAGTGACTGCACCAGCAGAATAGTGAGTGCAGCTCTGGAGTATAATACAGGAGGTAACTCAGGATCAGTAATGTAATGTATGTACACAGTGACTGCACCAGCAGAATAGTGAGTGCAGCTCTGGAGTATAATACAGGAGGTAACTCAGGATCAGTAATGTAATGTATGTACACAGTGACTGCACCAGCAGAATAGTGAGTGCAGCTCTGGAGTATAATACAGGAGGTCACTCAGGATCAGTAATGTAATGTATGTACACAGTGACTGCACCAGCAGAATAGTGAGTGCAGCTCTGGAGGATAATACAGGAGGTAACTCAGGATCAGTAATGTAATGTATGTACACAGTGACTGCACCAGCAGAATAGTGAGTGCAGCTCTGGAGTATAATACAGGAGGTAACTCAGGATCAGTAATGTAATGTATGTACACAGTGACTGCACCAGCAGAATAGTGAGTGCAGCTCTGGAGTATAATACAGGAGGTAACTCAGGATCAGTAATGTAATGTATGTACACAGTGACTGCACCAGCAGAATAGTGAGTGCAGCTCTGGAGTATAATACAGGAGTAACTCAGGATCAGTAATGTAATGTATGTACACAGTGACTGCACCAGCAGAATAGTGAGTGCAGCTCTGGAGTATAATACAGAGGTAACTCCAGGATCAGTAATGTAATGTATGTACACAGTGACTGCACTCAGCAGAATATGAGTGCAGCTCTGATAATACAGAGGTAACTCAGGATCAGTAATGTAATGTATGTACACAGTGACTGCACCAGCAGAATAGTGAGTGCACTCTGGAGATAATACAGGAGGTAACTCAGGATCAGTAATGTAATGTATGTACACAGTGACTGCACCAGCAGAATAGAGTGCAGCTCTGGAGGATAATACAGGAGGTAACTCAGGATCAGTAATGTAATGTATGTACACAGTGACTGCACCAGCAGAATAGTGAGTGCAGCTCTGGAGTATAATACAGGAGGTAACTCAGGATCAGTAATGTAATGTATGTACACAGTGACTGCACCAGCAGAATAGTGAGTGCAGCTCTGGAGTATAATACAGGAGGTAACTCAGGATCAGTAATGTAATGTATGTACACAGTGACTGCACCAGCAGAATAGTGAGTGCAGCTCTGGAGTATAATACAGGAGGTAACTCAGGATCAGTAATGTAATGTATTGTACACAGTGACTGCACCAGCAGAATAGTGAGTGCAGCTCTGGAGTATAATACAGGAGGTAACTCAGGATCAGTAATGTAATGTATGTACACAGTGACTGCACCAGCAGAATAGTGAGTGCAGCTCTGGAGATAATACAGGAGGTAACTCAGGATCAGTAATGTAATGTATGTACACAGTGACTGCACCAGCAGAATAGTGAGTGCAGCTCTGGAGTATAATACAGGAGGTAACTCAGGATCAGTAATGTAATGTATGTACACAGTGACTGCACCAGCAGAATAGTGAGTGCAGCTCTGGAGTATAATACAGGAGGTAACTCAGGATCAGTAATGTAATGTATGTACACAGTGACTGCACCAGCAGAATAGTGAGTGCAGCTCTGGAGTATAATACAGGAGGTAACTCAGGATCAGTAATGTAATGTATGTACACAGTGACTGCACCAGCAGAATAGTGAGTGCAGCTCTGGAGTATAATACAGGAGGTAACTCAGGATCAGTAATGTAATGTATGTACACAGTGACTGCACCAGCAGAATAGTGAGTGCAGCTCTGGAGTATAATACAGGAGGTAACTCAGGATCAGTAATGTAATGTATGTACACAGTGACTGCATCAGCAGAATAGTGAGTGCAGCTCTGGAGTATAATACAGGAGGTAACTCAGGATCAGTAATGTAATGTATTACACAGTGACTGCACCAGCAGAATAGTGAGTGCAGCTCTGGAGTATAATACAGGAGGTAACTCAGGATCAGTAATGTAATGTATGTACACAGTGACTGCACCAGCAGAATAGTGAGTGCAGCTCTGGAGTATAATACAGGAGGTAACTCAGGATCAGTAATGTAATGTATGTACACAGTGACTGCACCAGCAGAATAGTGAGTGCAGCTCTGAGTATAATACAGGAGGTAACTCAGATCAGTAATGTAATGTATGTACACAGTGACTGCACCAGCAGAATAGTGAGTGCAGCTCTGGAGTATAATACAGGAGGTAACTCAGGATCAGTAATGTAATGTATGTACACAGTGACTGCACCAGCAGAATAGTGAGTGCAGCTCTGGAGTATAATACAGGAGGTAACTCAGATCGTATTACATGACTGCACACAAATGGTGCAGCTCTGAGAAAAAAGTAGATGTAGTACCATGACGCCACAGAATGTAGTGCACGGTATCGGGTATCGACATAATGTAATTGTCACAGGACTCACAGCGAAAGTGATGCACTTGAGATAACGGAGGTAATACGATGTAGTATTCACAGTGATCACCACAAATAGTGATGCATCGAGTAATACAGGAGTAACTGGATAGTAATATGACAGTGACTGCACAGCAGAATAGTGATGCAGCTCTGAGTATACAGGAGTACGTCTGGATATAATAAGTATACACAGTGATGACAGAGAAAGAGTGCAGCCTGAGAATAATAGGAGTAACTTGGATATAAGATGTATGTACACAGTGACTGCAGCAGAAAGTGATGCAGCTCTGGAGTATAATACAGGAGGTAACTCAGGACAGTAAGTAATGAATGTACACGTACTGCACTCAGCAGAATAGTGAGTGCAGCTCTGGAGTATAATACAGAGGTAACTCAGATCAGTAATGTAATGTATGTACACAGTGACTGCACCAGCAGAATAGTGGTGCAGCTCTGGAGTTAATACAGGAGGTAACTCAGGATCAGTAATGTAATGTATGTAACACATGACTGCACCAGCAGAATAGTGAGTGCAGCTCTGGAGTATAATACAGGAGGTAACTCAGGATCAGTAATGTAATGTATGTACACAGTGACTGCACCAGCAAATAGTGAGTGCAGCTCTGGAGTATAATACAGGAGGTAACTCAGGATCAGTAATGTAATGTATGTACACAGTGACTGCACCAGCAGAATAGTGAGTGCAGCTCTGGAGTATAATACAGGAGGTAACTCAGGATCAGTAATGTAATGTATGTACACAGTGACTGCACCAGCAGAATAGTGAGTGCAGCTCTGGAGTATAATACAGGAGGTAACTCAGGATCAGTAATGTAATGTATGTACACAGTGACTGCACCAGCAGAATAGTGAGTGCAGCTCTGGAGTATAATACAGGAGGTAACTCAGGATCAGTAATGTAATGTATGTACACAGTGACTGCACCAGCAGAATAGTGAGTGCAGCTCTGGAGTATAATACAGGAGGTAACTCAGGATAGTAATGTAATGTATGTACACAGTGACTGCACCAGCAGAATAGTGAGTGCAGCTCTGGAGTATAATACAGGAGGTAACTCAGGATCAGTAATGTAATGTATGTACACAGTGACTGCACCAGCAGAATAGTGAGTGCAGCTCTGGAGTATAATACAGGAGGTAACTCAGGATCAGTAATGTAATGTATGTACACAGTGACTGCACAGCAGAATAGTGAGTGCAGCTCTGGAGTATAATACAGGAGGTAACTCGGATCATAATGTAATGTATGTACACAGTGACTGCACCAGCAGAATAGTGAGTGCAGCTCTGGAGTATAATACAGGAGGTAACTCAGGATCAGTAATGTAATGTATGTACACAGTGACTGCACCAGCAGAATAGTGAGTGCAGCTCTGGGGTATAATACAGGAGGTAACTCAGGATCAGTAATGTAATGTATGTACACAGTGACTGCACCAGCAGAATAGTGAGTGCAGCTCTGGAGTATAATACAGGAGGTAACTCAGGATCAGTAATGTAATGTATGTACACAGTGACTGCACCAGCAGAATAGTGAGTGCAGCTCTGGAGTATAATACAGGAGTAACTCAGGATCAGTAATGTAATGTATGTACACAGTGACTGCACCAGCAAATAGTGAGTGCAGCTCTGGAGTATAATACAGGAGGTAACTCAGGATCAGTAATGTAATGTATGTACACAGTGACTGCACCAGCAGAATAGTGAGTGCAGCTCTGGAGTATAATACAGGAGGTAACTCAGGATCAGTAATGTAATGTATGTACACAGTGACTGCACCAGCAGAATAGTGAGTGCAGCTCTGGAGTATAATACAGGAGGTAACTCAGGATCAGTAATGTATTTACACTACGCACCAGAATAGTAGTAGTCGATAATACGGAGACTAGACGTATTATGTTTACACAGTGATGCACCCAATGTGAGGCAGCTGATAATACAGTATGACAAAGTATGTTACACGTGACTGCCAGCGATAGTGATGCAGCCTGGAGTATAATACAGGAGTAACTCAGATCATAATGAATGTATGTACACAGTGATGCACAGCGAATGTGAGTCAGCTCTGAGTATAATACAGGAGGTAACCGGATCATAATGTAATGTATGTACACATGACTGCACAGCAAATATGAGTGCAGCTCTGGAGAAATAGGAGGTAATCGGTCAGTAATGAAGTATGTACACATACTGACCAGCAGAATAGTGAGTGCAGCTCGGGTAAATACAGGAGTATCAGGATCATAATGTATGTAGTACAGTGACTGCACCAGCAGATAGGAGTCGTCTGGAGATAATACAGGAGGTATCAGATCAGTAATGTATGTATTAACAGTGACTGCACCAGCAGAATAGTGAGTGCAGTCTGAGATATACAGGAGGTACTCAGGATCTAATTAATGTATGTACAAGTGACTGCACCAGCAAATAGGAGTGCAGCTCTGGAGTATAATAAGAGTAACAGTCAGTATGTAATGTATGTACACGTGACTGCACCAAAATAGGATGCAGTCTGGAGTATAATACAGAGGACTCAGGATCATAATGTAATGTAGTACACAGACCACAGCAGAATAGTGAGTCAGCTCGGATTAATACAGAGGTAACTCAGTCAGTAATGTATGATGTACACGTGACTGCACCAGCAGAATAGTGAGTGCAGCTCTGGAGTATAATACAGGAGGTAACTCAGGATCAGTAATGTAATGTATGTACACAGTGACTGCACCAGCAGAATAGTGAGTGCAGCTCTGGAGTATAATACAGGAGGTAACTCAGATCAGTAATGTAATGTATGTACCACAGTGACTGCACCACAGAATAGTGAGTGCAGCTCTGGAGATAATACAGGAGGTAACTCAGGATCAGTAATGTAATGTATGTACACAGTGACTGCACCAGCAGAAATAGTGAGTGCAGCTCTGGAGATAATACAGGAGGTAACTCAGGATCAGTAATGTAATGTATGTACACAGTGACTGCACCAGCAGAATATGTGAGTGCAGCTCTGGAGGATAATACAGGAGGTAACTCAGGATCAGTAATGTAATGTATGTACACAGTGACTGCACCAGCAGAATAGTGAGTGCAGCTCTGGAGTATAATACAGGAGGTAACTCAGGATCAGTAATGTAATGTATGTACACAGTGACTGCACCAGAGAATAGTGAGTGCAGCTCTGAGGATAATACAAGAGGTAATGTAATGTATGTACACAGTGACTGCACCAGCAGAATGTGAGTGCAGCTCTGGAGTATAATACAGGAGGTCAACTCAGGATAACAGTAATGTAATGTATGTACACAGTGACTGCACCAGCAGAATAGTGAGTGCAGCTCTGGAGTATAATACAGGAGGTAACTCAGGATAGTAATGTAATGTATGTACACAGTGACTGCACCAGCACAATAGTGAGTGCAGCTCTGGAGTATAATACAGGAGGTAACTCAGGATCAGTAAATGTATGTATGTACAGAGTAACTGCACATCAGAATAGTGAGTGCAGCTCTGGAGTATAATACAGAGGTAATCAGGGAATCAGTAATGTAATGTATGTACACAAGTGACTGCACCAGCAGAATAGTGAGTGCAGCTCTGGAGTATAATACAGGAGGTAACTCAGGATCAGTAATGTAATGTATGTACACAGTGACTGCACCAGCAGAATAGTGAGTGCAGCTCTGGAGTATAATACAGGAGGTAACTCAGGATCAGTAATGTAATGTATGTACACAGTGACTGCACCAGCAGAATAGTGAGTGCAGCTCTGGAGGATAATACAGGAGGTAAGTCGGGTCAGTAATGTAATGTATGTACACAGTGACTGCACCAGCAGAATAGTGAGTGCAGCTCTGGAGTATAATACAGGAGGTAACTCAGGATCAGTAATGTAATGTATGTACACAGTGACTGCACCAGCAGAATAGTGAGTGCAGCTCTGGAGTATAATACAGGAGATAACTCAGGATCAGTAATGTAATGTATGTACACAGTGACTGCACCAGCACAATAGTGAGTGCAGCTCTGGAGTATAATACAGGAGGTAACTCAGGATCAGTAATGTAATGTATGTACACAGTGACTGCACCAGCAGAATAGTGAGTGCAGCTCTGGAGTATAATACAGGAGGTAACTCAGGATCAGTAATGTAATGTATGTACACAGTGACTGCACCAGCAGAATAGTGAGTGCAGCTCTGGAGTATAATACAGGAGGTAACTCAGGATCAGTAATGTAATGTATGTACACAGTGACTGCACCAGCAGAATAGTGAGTGCAGCTCTGGAGTATAATACAGGAGGTAACTCAGGATCAGTAATGTAATGTATGTACACAGTAACTGCATCAGCAGAATAGTGAGTGCAGCTCTGGAGTATAATACAGGAGGTAACTCAGGATTAGTAATGTAATGTATGTACACAGTGACTGCACCTGCAGAATAGTGAGTGCAGCTCTGGAGTATAATACAGGAGGTAACTCAGGATCAGTAATGTAATGTATGTACACAGTGACTGCACCAGCAGAATAGTGAGTGCAGCTCTGGAGTATAATACAGGAGGTAACTCAGGATCAGTAATGTAATGTATGTACACAGTGACTGCATCAGCAGAATAGTGAGTGCAGCTCTGGAGTATAATACAGGAGGTAACTCAGGATCAGTAATGTAATGTATGTACACAGTGACTGCACCAGCAGAATAGTGAGTGCAGCTCTGGAGTATAATACAGGAGGTAACTCAGGATCAGTAATGTAATGTATGTACACAGTGACTGCACCAGCAGAATAGTGAGTGCAGCTCTGGGGTATAATACAGGAGGTAACTCAGGATCAGTAATGTAATGTATGTACACAGTGACTGCACCAGCAGAATAGTGAGTGCAGCTCTGGAGTATAATACAGGAGGTAACTCAGGATCAGTAATGTAATGTATGTACACAGTGACTGCACCAGCAGAATAGTGAGTACGGCTCTGGAGGATAATACAGGAGGTAAGTCGGGTCAGTAATGTAGGGGTAGCTTAGTGTCACATTCTCGATGGTAGTTGTCCTGTTTTCTCCTGTTTGCTGCTTGTTAATGTCCAGGATTTCTGCTTTCTGTCCATTTAGCTCCGAGGTCTCAGCCTTGTTCTGTGCTGCAGAGCTTCGCTCTCTGGGATTCAGCCTGTAGTTGTTTTGATGAATGTTACCTCTCACTGACAGCAGAGATCTTACACTGTGACTATATGAAGTCCAGTAGAAGTTTGGAGAACTTTTGGAGATGAGGCAGAGGGTCCTGGTAGATCTCGTCATCTAAGGTCCCTCTGCCCGACCCGGACGTCCAGGTGATCACTGCTGGCAGTGTGGTGACTGCCGCCCTGCAGGGTCCAGGTGATCTATGCTGGTGGTGAGGTGACTGCCCCCCTGCAGGGTCCAGGTGATCTCTGCTGGCAGTGTGGTGACTGCCGCCCTGCAGGGTCCAGGTGATCTCTGCTGGTGGTGAGGTGACTGCCGCCCTGCAGGGTCCAGGTGATCTCTGCTCGTGGTGAGGTGACTGCCCCCCTGCAGGGTCCAGGTGATCTCTGCTGGTGGTGAGGTGACTGCCCCCCTGCAGGGTCCAGGTGATCTCTGCTGGTGGTGAGGTGACTGCCGCCCTGCAGGGTCCAGGTGATCTCTGCTGGTGGTGAGGTGACTGCCACCCTGAAGGGTCCAGGTGATCTCTGCTGGTGGTGAGGTGACTGCTGCCCTGCAGGGTCCAGGTGATCTCTGCTGGTGGTGAGGTGACTGCCGCCCTGAAGGGTCCAGGTGATCTCTGCTGGTGGTGAGGTGACTGCCACCCTACAGGGTCCAGGTGATCTCTGCTGGTGGTGAGGTGACTGCCGCCCTGAAGGGTCCAGGTGATCTCTGCTGGTGGTGAGGTGACTGCTGCCCTGCAGGGTCCAGGTGATCTCTGCTGGTGGTGAGGTGACTGCCGCCCTGCAGGGTCCAGGTGATCTCTGCTGGTGGTGAGGTGACTGCCCCCCTGCAGGTCCCAGGTGATCTCTGCTGGTGGTGAGGTGACTGCCGCCCTGCAGGGTCCAGGTGATCTCTGCTGGTGGTGAGGTGACTGCTGCCCTGCAGGGTCCAGGTGATCTCTGCTGGTGGTGAGGTGACTGCTGCCCTGCAGGGTCCAGGTGATCTCTGCTGGTGGTGAGGTGACTGCCGCCCTGCAGGGTCCAGGTGATCTCTGCTGGTGGTGAGGTGACTGCCGCCCTGCAGGGTCCAGGTGATCTCTGCTGGTGGTGAGGTGACTGCCGCCCTGCAGGGTCCAGGTGATCTCTGCTGGTGGTGAGGTGACTGCTGCCCTGCAGGGTCCAGTGTGATCACTGCTGGCGGTAAGGTGACTGCCCCCCTGCAGGTCCCAGGTGATCTCTGCTGGTGGTGAGGTGACTGCCGCCCTGCAGGGTCCAGGTGATCTCTGCTGGTGGTGAGGTGACTGCTCCCCTGCAGGTCCCAGGTGATCTCTGCTGGCGGTGAGGTGACTGTCCCCCTGCAGGGTCCAGGTGATTACTGCTGGTGGTGAGGTGACTGCCACCCTGCAGGGTTCAGGTGATCTCTGCTGGTGGTGAGGTGACTGCTGCCCTGCAGGGTCCAGGTGATCACTGCTGGTGGTGAGGTGACTGCCACCCTGCAGGGTTCAGGTGATCTATGCTGGTGGTGAGGTGACTGCCACCCTGCAGGGTCCAGGTGATCACTGCTGGTGGTGAGGTGACTGCCCCCCTGCAGGGTTCAGGTGATCTATGTGGTGGTGAGGTGACTGCCACCCTGCAGGGTCCAGGTGATCTCTGCTGGTGGTGAGGTGACTGCCACCCTGCAGGGTTCAGGTGATCTATGCTGGTGGTGAGGTGACTGCCACCCTGCAGGGTCCAGGTGATCTCTGCTGGTGGTGAGGTGACTGCCACCCTGCAGGGTTCAGGTGATCTATGCTGGTGGTGAGGTGACTGCCACCCTGCAGGGTCCAGGTGATCTCTGCTGGTGGTGAGGTGACTGCCCCCTGCAGGTTCCAGGTGATCTCTGCTGGTGGTGAGGTGACTGCCGCCCTGCAGGGTCCAGGTGATCTCTGCTGGTGGTGAGGTGACTGCCGCCCTGCAGGGTCCAGGTGATATCTGCTGGTGGTGAGGTGACTGCCACCCTGCAGGGTTCAGGTGATCTATGCTGGTGGTGAGGTGACTGCCGCCCTGCAGGGTCCAGGTGATCACTGCTGGTGGTGAGGTGACTGCCACCCTGCAGGGTTCAGGTGATCTATGCTGGTGGTGAGGTGACTGCCGCCCTGCAGGGTCCAGGTGATCTCTGCTGGTGGTGAGGTGACAGCTGCCCTGCAGGGTCCAGGTGATATCTGCTGGTGGTGAGTGACTGCCCCCTGCAGGTCCCAGGTGATCTCTTCTGGTGGTGAGGTGACTGCTCCTCTGCAGGGTCCAGGTGATCTCTGCTGGTGGTGAGGTGACTGCTCCTCTGCAGGGTCCAGGTGATCTATGCTGGTGGTGAGGTGACTGCCACCCTGCAGGGTCCAGGTGATCTCTGCTGGTGGTGAGGTGACTGCCCCCCTGCAGGTTCCAGGTGATCTCTGCTGGTGGTGAGGTGACTGCCGCCCTGCAGGGTCCAGGTGATCTCTGCTGGTGGTGAGGTGACTGCCGCCCTGCAGGGTCCAGGTGATATCTGCTGGTGGTGAGATGACTGCCCCCCTGCAGGTCCCAGGTGATCTCTGCTGGTGGTGAGGTGACTGCTGCCCTGCAGGGTCCAGGTGATCTATGCTGGTGGTGAGGTGACTGCCGCCCTGCAGGTCCCAGGTGATCTCAGCTGGTGGTGAGGTGACTGCCGCCCTGCAGGGTCCAGGTGATCTCTGCTGGTGGTGAGGTGACTGCCGCCCTGCAGGGTCCAGGTGATCTCTGCTGGTGTTGAGGTGACTGCCGCCCTGCAGGGTCCAGGTGATCACTGCTGGCGGTGAGGTGACTGCTGCCCTGCAGGGTCCAGGTGATCTCTGCTGGTGGTGAGGTGACTGCTGCCCTGCAGGGTCCAGGTGATCTCTGCTGGTGTTGAGGTGACTGCTGTCTGCAGGGTCCAGGTGATCACTGCTGGCGGTGAGGTGACTGCCGCCCTGCAGGGTCCAGGTGATCACTGCTGGCGGTGAGGTGACTGCCGCCCTGCAGGGTCCAGGTGATCTCTGCTGGTGGTGAGGTGACTGCCGCCCTGCAGGGTTCAGGTGATCTATGCTGGTGGTGAGGTGACTGCTGCCTGCAGGGTCCAGGTGATCTCTGCTGGTGGTGAGGTGACTGTCGCCCTGCAGGGTCCAGGTGATCTATGCTGGTGGTGAGGTGACTGCCACCCTGCAGGGTCCAGGTGATCTCTGCTGGTGGTGAGGTGACTGCCCCCCTGCAGGTCCCAGGTGATCTCTGCTGGTGGTGAGGTGACTGCCACCCTGCAGGGTCCAGGTGATCACTGCTGGCGGTGAGGTGACTGCTGTCCTACAGGGTCCAGGTGATCTCTGCTGGTGGTGAGGTGACTGCTGCCCTGCAGGGTCCAGGTGATCACTGCTGGCGGTGAGGTGACTGCTGCCCTGCAGGGTCCAGGTGATCTATGCTGGTGGTGAGGTGACTGCTGCCCTGCAGGGTCCAGGTGATCTATGCTGGTGGTGAGGTGACTGCCACCCTGCAGGGTCCAGGTGATCACTGCTGGTGGTGAGGTGACTGCCACCCTGTAGGGTCC
This sequence comes from Allobates femoralis, assembly GCA_033576535.1. Taxonomy (NCBI): domain Eukaryota; kingdom Metazoa; phylum Chordata; class Amphibia; order Anura; family Aromobatidae; genus Allobates; species Allobates femoralis. The sequence goes on along the minus strand of JARQOC010000474.1, from coordinate 7,832 downwards.
AGGTGATCTCTGCTGGCGGTGAGGTGACTGCCACCCTGCAGGGTCCAGGTGATCACTGCTGGTGGTGAGGTGACTGCCACCCTGTAGGGTCCAGGTGATCTCTGCTGGTGGTGAGGTGACTGCCACCCTGTAGGGTCCAGGTGATCACTGCTGGCGGAGAGGTGACTGCCGCCCTACAGGGTCCAGGTGATCACTGCTGGTGGTGAGGTGACAGCTGCCCTGCAGGGTCCAGGTGATCACTGCTGGCGGTGAGGTGACTGCCGCCCTGTAGGGTCCAGGTGATATCTGCTGGTGGTGAGGTGACAGCTGCCCTGCAGGGTCCAGGTGATCTCTGCTGGCGGTGAGGTGACTGCTGCCCTGCAGGGTCCAGGTGATCACTGCTGGCGGTGAGGTGACTGCTGCCTGCAGGGTCCAGGTGATCTCTGCTGGCGGTGAGGTGACAGCTGCCCGTCATTAGTGGGCACAGCGGGTCTATGCCAGGCAGCAGCGCTGTTTGTACACATGAGAGTAGTTGGCCGCGTGGCGATGGCTCTCTGCCAGGTGTCCGCTCGCCGCCTGGCGCCGCTGCCCCTCACTGAGATGATTCATGCCCGTCTCTAATGTAATAATTAAATCCGCATCAATCCGATCAGGAGCGATGTCAGCACTGGACGCTGAGCTCCGGCTCAGATATGACTACTACACCCAGCATGCCCTGATCACTCTTTTCTTATATTTACAGTGTAAGAAGAAGCACACGCTGCTGTGCCCGGACTACGCCCGCGGGGGCAAATGTCCTCAGGGGGCAAAATGTAAACTGCAGCATCGGCAGAGGAAGAGGCGTCTGGAGGCACAACCGGAGAGGACGCCGGGCAGCGCCAAGCAGAGGCGGACCAGCCAGGCCAGGTAATGACACCGTACATTGTGCCGTCACTCCGTGCACCCCCCGTACAGTGCGTTGACCCCCCCTGTGTTACAGGACGGCAGAGCCGAGCTCAGGAGACCCCCCATCTGATGAGGAGACCCCTGGCAGCAGCGGACGCCAGGCCTGCCCGTCCTTCATCTCTCTGAACTGCTCCTCTGCAAGCGAGGGCACAGCTGAAAGGGTTAAGTCTTCTGAGAGCTCAGGTAACACAGCTGCAGAGCTCGTCACAGTGTGCCAGAGCCAGGTAGAGACAGCAAGCAGAGATGAAAGGGTTAAGTCATTGTAGAGCTCAGGTAACACAGCTGCAGAGCTCGTCACAGTGTGCCAGAGCCAGGTAGGGAAGCAGAGATGTTGAATCCTGTATAGTTTGCACTTTGTTGGGTGGAGGGCCCCTTTAAGCGTGTGTCCCGGGTCGGCAGCCCCCTCCTGTGATAATCGTGACCCCATGAATAAGACATCAAGTTTGCGGTTTCGGTGGAGTTCACCTCTAACTTTGACTTCTCCTGCCTTCACCTCTGGAGATCGGCCGCGGCTCAGCGCGGTGTTGCCATATGTCTGCAGTATTAATAATTGAGGTGAGTGCTCCACGCGGCTCTATGTATTCCCAGTATCGGAGCCACGGGCCCCGGACTGGGAGGAAGATCGGGCCCCCGCCTGCAGATCCTGGCAGAGCCTCCTGTGCTGGGACTCCTAAATCCTGGGCAGGAAAAAGTGGGATCTCTCCGAGGAGTCCTGCCGTAGAAGAGACAGATGCCGCGGGCCCCCGCAGCTCACCGTGCGGACAGGTGCGTCTCCAGGGCCGGGCCCCGCGTCTCTACAAGTCATGTCACGCCAAGTCAAACTTCTCACCCCTCCGCGGCCCGGCCTGAATCATGGCAGCACCGGCGGCATGGCAGGTAGATGGACACCTTGCTTTAATGACAGGAACTGGGGGCAACATTTCCTCCGGAGCTGCACTCACAAATGTATGAGTTTCAGAGCTGAAATATCTCAGAATTCCCCCCTACACAAAACATCGCTATCCACCGAGCCAAGCATTATAGAGATCAGGTCCACTGTATGGGGGATCTGTCCACAATCCATCACTCCCATCATCCTCACAATCCATCACTCCCATCATTCTCACTCCCAGGATATCACAATCCATCACTCCCATCATCTTCACAATCATCACTCCCATCATCCTCACAATCATCACTCCCATCATCCTGACAATAATCACTTCCATCATCCTCACAATCCATTACTCTCATCATCCTCACAATCTTCTCTCCCCATCTATTGTCATGTATCACTCCCATCATCCTCACAATCCATCACTCCCATGATCCTGACTATCATCACTCCCATCATCCTCACAATCACCACTCCCATCATCCTCACAATCATCACTCCCATCATCCTCACAATCCATCACTCCCATCATCCTCACAATCCATCACTCCCATCATCTTCACAATCATCACTCCCATCATCCTCACAATCATCACTCCCATCATCCTGACTATCCTCACTCCCATCATCCTCACAATAATCACTTCCATCATCCTCACAATCCATTACTCTCATCATCCTCACAATCTTCACTCCCATCATCCTCACAATCATCACTCCCATCATCCTCACAATCTTCACTCCCATCATCCTCACAATCATCACTCCCATCATCCTCACAATCCATCACTCCCATCATCCTCACAATCCATCACTCCCATCATCTTCACAATCATCACTTCCATCATCCTCACAATCATCACTCCCATCATCCTGACTATCCTCACTCCCATCATCCTCACAATAATCACTTCCATCATCCTCACAATCCATTACTCCCATCATCCTCACAATCATCACTCCCATCATCCTCACAATCCATCACTCCCATCATCCTCACAATCCATCACTCCCATCATCTTCACAATCATCACTCCCATCATCCTCACAATCATCACTCCCATCATCCTGACTATCCTCACTCCCATCATCCTGACAATAATCACTTCCATCATCCTCACAATCCATTACTCTCATCATCCTCACAATCTTCTCTCCCCATCTATTGTGATGTATCACTCCCATCATCCTCACAATCCATCACTCCCATGATCCTGACTATCATCACTCCCATCATCCTCACAATCACCACTCCCATCATCCTCACAATCATCACTCCCATCATCCTCACAATCCATCACTCCCATCATCTTCACAATCATCACTCCCATCATCCTCACAATCATCACTCCCATCATCCTCACAATCATCACTCCCATCATCCTCACAATCATCACTCCCATCATCCTGACTATCCTCACTCCCATCATCCTCACAATAATCACTTCCATCATCCTCACAATCCATTACTCTCATCATCCTCACAATCTTCTCTCCCCATCTATTGTGATGTATCACTCCCATCATCCTCAGAATCCATCACTCCCATGATCCTGACTATCATCACTCCCATCAGCCTCACAATCCATCACTCCCATCATCCTCACAATCCATCACTCCCATCATCCTCACAATCATCACTCCCATCATCCTCACAATCATCACTCCCATCATCCTCACAATCCATCACTCCCATCAGCCTCACAATCATCACTCCCATCATCCTCACAATCATCACTCCTATCATCCTCACAATCACCACTCCCATCATCCTCACAATCATCACTCCCATCAGCCTCACAATCATCACTCCCATCAGCCTCACAATCATCACTCCCATCAGCCTCATATTCCATCACTCCCATCATCCTCACAATCATCACTCCCATCATCCTCACAATCATCACTCCCATCATCCTCACAATCATCACTCCCATCATCCTCACAATCCATCACTCCCATCATCTTCACAATCATCACTCCCATCATCCTCACAATCATCACTCCCATCATCCTGACTATCCTCACTCCCATCATCCTCACAATAATCACTTCCATCATCCTCACAATCCATCACTCCCATCATCCTCACAATCATCAGTCCCATCATCCTCACAATCATCACTCCCATCAGCCTCACAATCATCACTCCCATCAGCCTCACAATCCATCACTCCCATCATCCTCACAATCCATCACTCCCATCATCCTCACAATCATCACTCCCATCAGCCTCACAATCATCACTCCCATCATCCTCACAATCATCACTCCCATCATCCTCACAATCATCACTCCCATCATCCTCACAATCCATCACTCCCATCATCCTCACAATCCATCACTCCCATCAGCCTCACAATCCATCACTCCCATCATCCTCACAATCATCACTCCCATCATCCTCACAATCCATCACTCCCATCATCCTCACAATCATCACTCCCATCAGCCTCACAATCATCACTCCCATCATCCTCACAATCATCACTCCCATCATCCTCACAATCCATCACTCCCATCATCCTCACAATCATCACTCCCATCATCCTCACATTCCATCACTCCCATCATCCTCACAATCCATCACTCCCATCATCCTGACAATCTTCTCTCCCTATCTATTGTGATGTATCACTCCCATCATCTCCCGGAGCTGGCAGTGTAATGGATGCTGTATTCTATACACAGCTGATCTGTGATGGCCGCTCGCTGTAACCCCTTCATTGCTGTCTCCTTATTTCGGCCTCATTGTGTTATGATGATGGGGGTAGTGGCCCCCGGTAATCTGGTGCATCTCCTGTCCCCCGGGGCCCCTGCCCGCACCCCTGTGGTGATTCTTAGTGAGCGCACCAATGCAAACTATTTCATTTGCCGCTAATTTAATTAGGAAGCGGCCATTTCAGCTAATTTGTCTGTGAAGATGGCGGCAGAGCCCCGGCGTGAGCAGCTGTTCCTGTGTCCCCTGACGAGCGTTCGGGGCCCGGTGATGGCTCCGCGCAGCCTTGTTTGGGTTTTATGGCCTCCCGCGATCGTCTCAGTAAACACTTTACAGCTCGTGGCGCGCCGGAGCGAGGATTAAACCCTCCACAGCGCGGCCGGACGCCAATCTGCCGCCATAACGGCCGTCATTCACCCGCCATATTTCACAGTCGTAACGTTAATGGAACACGCGTGTGTAACGGCTCCACTGAGCACGCTCAGAAGACAGGCGCCGCTTTAACCCTTCGTGACGCTGTTCTGTTTCCTCCATACGACGTCGCGGGGCTGAAATGGCGCAGACTAAGGTTACAGGGGTTCAGGGGGTGCGCCCAGTCCAACACACACATCTTGTCTGCTAGTGTGAACAGGATTGTTAGTCAGGGGGATTACACCTCCATTTACAATATGTGGCCCATAGCAACCAATCAGAGAGCAGCTTTCATTTTACTAGAGGGGAATATGACATGAAAGCCGCTCTGTGATTGGTTGCTATGCTACCCCTAGAAACCATAGCACAGCTTGTACTTCAATCTGCTGTGGGAAAATGAAAGCAGTGCTGTGATTGGTTGGTGTGGATAACATAGCCACCAATCACAGTACAGCTTTGATTTCCTACTCTGCTCTACTGAAATGAAAGCTGCGCTGTGATTGGTTGCTGCGGGCAGGAAAAACTGTTTTCATAAAATGCCCCAAAAAGGGTAAAATACGAGTCACGAGCCGCACCCCCCGATAATAACATAATGGGGGGCGTCAGCCATGAGGGGGTGTAAAGTAATAACATTTTTGTCACATTATTCGCCACCGTCACACATTTGTCGCAGTTTGTGACGATCTTCTCTGGTTTTAGGGCAGTAATCATAAATCTGTGCAATGTTTGTGCGTTCAGCGTCAGCCGCCATCTTTCCTCAGCGCGATTACTGCGTTACACACAGACGTTCACCTTGTTCCTGCACCCCGGTCTGGAGAAGCAGTGACGGCAGCCGAGAGGACGCTGGGCAATAGGGCGCGAGAGGACGCCGGGCGAGGGGGCGCGAGAGGACGCCGGGCGAGAGGACGCCGGGCGAGGGGGCGCGAGAGGACGCCGGGCGAGAGGACGCCGGGCGAGGGGGCGAGAGAGGACGCCGGGCGAGAGGACGCCGGGCGAGAGGACGCCGGGCGAGGGGGCGAGGAGGACGCCGGGCGAGGGGGCGAGAGAGGACGCCGGGCGAGGGGGCGAGATGTGAAAAGTCAGAGGGTCGTCTAACAGGGCACAAACATGGAGCGAGGGGAGAGGAGCAAGGGGGAGAGGAGAGAGGGGGGAGCAATATGGGGGAGAGGAGCGAGGGGAGAGGAGCATGGGGGAGAAGAGCGAGGGGAGAGCAGCATGTGGGAGAGGAGCATGGGGGAGAGGAGCGAGGGGGAGAAGAGCGAGGGGAGAGCAGCATGGGGGAGAGGAGCGAAGGGAGAGCAGCATGGGGGAGAGGAGCGACGGGAGAGCAGCATGGGGGAGAAGAGTGAGGGGAGAGGAGCGAGGGGGAGAGCAGCATGGGGAGAGGAGCGAGGGTAGAGCAGCATGGGGGAGAAGAGCGAGGGGAGAGCAGCATGGGGGAGAGGACCGAGGGGGAGAGGAGCGAAGGGAGAGCAGCATGGGGGAGAGGAGCATGGGGGGAGAGGAGCGACGGGAGAGCAGCATGCGGGAGAGGAGCGAGGGGGAGAAGAGCGAGGGGAGAGCAGCATGGGGGAGAGGAGCGAAGGGAGAGCAGCATGGGGGAGAGGAGCATGGGGGGAGAGGAGCGATGGGAGAGCAGCATGGGGGAGAAGAGTGAGGGGAGAGGAGCGAGGGGGAGAGCAGCATGGGGGAGAGGAGCGAGGGTAGAGCAGCATGGGGGAGAGGAGCGAGGGGGAGAAGAGCGAGGGGAGAGCAGCATGGGGGAGAGGACCGAGGGGGAAAGGAGCGAAGGGAGAGGAGCATGGGGGGAGAGGAGCGACGGGAGAGCAGCATGGGGGAGAAGAGTGAGGGGAGAGGAGCGAGGGGGAGAGCAGCATGGGGGAAAGGAGCGAGGGGGAGAGGAGCGAGGGTAGAGCAGCATGGGGGACAGGAGCGAGGGGAGAGTAGCATGTGGGAGAAGAGCGAGGGGAGAGCACCATGGGGGAGAGGACCAAGGGGGAGAGGAGCATGGGGTAGTGGAGCGAGGGGGAAAGGAGCAAGGGTAGAGCAGCATGTGGGAGAAGAACGAGGGGAGAGGACCATGGGGGAGAGTAGCGAGGGATAAGAGCGAGGGGAGAGGACCATGGGGGAGAGGACCAAGGGGGAGAGGAGCATGGGGTGGTGGAGCGAGGGGGAGAGGAGCAAGGGTAGAGCAGCATGTGGGAGAGGACCATGTGGGAGAGGACCATGTGGGAGAGGACCATGTGGGAGAGGACCATGTGGGAGAGGACCATGTGGGAGAGGACCATGTGGGAGAGGACCATGGGGGAGAGGACCATGGGGGAGAGGGCCATGTGGGAGAGGACCATGTGGGAGAGGACCATGGGGGAGAGGACCATGTGGGAGAGGACCATGGGGGAGAGGACCATGGGGGAGAGGACCATGGGGGAGAGGACCATGGGGGAGAGGACCATGGGGGAGAGGACCATGGGGGAGAGGACCATGTGGGAGAGGACCATGTGGGAGAGGACCATGTGGGAGAGGACCATGTGGGAGAGGACCATGTGGGAGAGGACCATGTGGGAGAGGACCATGTGGGAGAGGACCATGTGGGGAGAGGACCATGTGGGGAGAGGACCATGTGGGGAGAGAACCATGTGGGAGAGGACCATGGGGGAGAGGACCATGGGGGAGAGGACCATGTGGGGAGAGGACCATGGGGGAGAGGACCGAGGGGGAGAGCAGCATGAGGGAGAGGAGCGAGGGGGAGAGGAGTGAAGGGAGAGCAGAATGGGGGTGAGGACCAAGGGGGTGAGGACCAAGGGGGTGTGGACCAAGGGGGAGAGGAGCGAGGGGGAGCATGGGGTAGTGGAGCGAGGGGAGAGCAGCATGTGGGAGAAGAGCGAGGAGAGAGGAGCAAGGGGA
>JARQOC010000473.1:0-78005 GCA_033576535.1 Allobates femoralis | reverse complement strand
ACCTTGAAATGCCTAGGAAATGTGAGTCACACAGGTGAGGAGTTGTGGTCAGCTCTGACGACCGAGTTTCAGCAATGGTTGTCTCCACTCAACCTGCAGCCAGGGAAGGCCGTGTGCGACAATGCTGCACACCTGGGTGCGGCCCTTCGCCGGTGCAATATCACACACGTGCCTTGTGTGGCTAACGTGTTGAATCTGGTTGTCCAGCAATTTTTTTGACACACTATCCCTAGATAGACTTCTGCAGAGGGTACGGTTGCTGTGTGCTCACTTCCAGCATTCGCATCCCGCAGCTCAACGACTCGCTTCACTCAGGAGTCTTTCGGTTTGCCCGTTCATCGGCTGAAATGCGATGTGCCGACATGCTGGAATTCTACTCTGCACATGTTGAAGCAACTGTGGCAGCACCGCCAAGCCCTGGTGCAATACGTTATGACGTATAGCATGGGCCAACGAGATCCAGAGGTGGGGCAGATCACGCTGCAGGAGTGGTCTCAGATCAAGGACCTATGCACCCTTCTGCACTGTTTTGAGATGGCAACGAAGATGTTTAGTGCTGACGATGCCATTATCAGCATGTCTATTCCGGTCATCTACATTCTGGAGCACACTCTAAACAATATTCGGAGTCAGGTGGTGGGACAAGAGGAGGTTGAGGAAGTACAGGAGGAGTCCTATGCGGAAGGGATGACAACATCTGCAAGATGTTCACAGTCGGCAGCACCAAGACGGCAGGCATGGGAGGGTGGTGGAAAGGCATTTATGAGGGCGCATGTTAGCAACCAACCTCTTCAGGAAGGTGCAGGAGCCCAGGAAGAAATGGAGGATGAACTGGTGATGGGTATAGAAGGGTCAGCAGATGAGGGAAACCTTGATGACATTTCTGTTGTGCGAGGTTGGGGGGAGAGGGCAGAGGAAGGAAGCATCATTCTCACCTCCCCACCACCAACACTACAAGGACTTGGTCCTCCTGGGTGCGCAAGACACATGAGCACCTTCTTGCTGCACTACCTGCAACATGACCCTTGGATTGTGCGAATTAGAAGTAATGCAGACTACTGGGTTGCCACACTATTAGATCTCCGGTACAAGAGCAAATTTGCTGAAATAATTCCTGCCATACAAAGGGACTCACGCATGCAGGACTATCAGCAGAAGCTGATACATAATCTCAGATCGGCTTTTCCACAAACCACCAGTGGTAGTAGTAGGCAGAGTGAATCTCACAGTTCCAACTTCTCAACCGTGGGACTGTCGCGTCATCATCACTCACACTGTACCAGTAACACCGTATCTGGTGGTGGTACCAGCAATTTTGTGACCTCATTTCAAGATTTTTTCAGACCATCATTTTCAAGGCCTGAAGACACGAGAAGTCTGACACATAGTCAACGCCTGGAGCGGATGGTACACGAGTATCTCCAACTTAACATCGATGCAATGATTGGGGAACTGGAGGCTTGCTCATTTTGGGCTTCCAAACTGGAGCTCACCACATACGCCCTGGAGATCTTGTCATGCCCCGCAGCCAGCGTTATCTCGGAACGTGTTCTCAGCGCTGCTGGTGGTGTGCTGACAAACAAGCGCACGCGTCTGTCCACCCAGAATGTGGACAGACTAACATTCATAAAGATGAACAAGGCATGGGTCCGCAAGGACTTTTCTACCCCTGTGGCATCCTGGGGAGACTAAAGCCTTGTGGATCTTTGCCTAAAAGTAACCATTTAAAGTGTGCAACTGTGGTGCAAGTGACGCCACTTAAGTGGTGTCTGTGCCCAAATTTTTGGAAAAAAGGGAGACTCTTCTTGTAGTCCCCTAAATGTGACACAATACTCATCGTCTGCATGAGGCCTTACAGAAAGTGAGGAAAAACATCACAAAATACTCATCGTCTGAACGTGGCGTTACACATACTGAAGTAAAAATCAAGCAATATTCATTGTCTGAACGTGGCCTTACAGAAACCAAAGTAAAAATCAAGCAATACTCATCGTCTGCATGATGACTTACAAATACTGGAGTAAAAACGGATTTTCGATTGGCATGACATGCCTATATCTGTGTCTCCTCCTCGTTTTACTCGTCCATCTCTTTTCTTTTCGCGTTTTTATATGTACTTGTCACTTTTCCATGTGTTTGTTGTATCTTTTGAGACGTTTGTAAGTATGTGTTTGTTTTTTCCTGCCATTGTTTTCAATGATATTCGACGGTGTTTGATGAACATTCGACGAACATTTGACGAACACACCCCCAATTCGACAAACCAAATCGAATTCAAACACTAGGGTGGTGGATCATCTCTAATATTCAGTGACAGGTTCCCTTTTTTTCTTTGTCCGGCCTACTAGGCACAAACAGGTCTCTGACGTATCTCTTTGTTTTTTCTATAGTATTCTACAAAACAAATTGTGGTCCCACCTGTGTGTGGCGGGGTATGACTTTTATGGGAACGCTTGCACAAGCTTTGACTTTATCCAGCCTACTAGGCACAAACACAGGTCTCTGACCTACCTCTCTGTGAATTCATGTAGTACTCCACAAAACTAATGGTGGTCCCACCTGTGTGTGGCGGGGCATAACATTGACGGGAGCGCTTGCATGAGCTTCGAGGGGATCCGGCCCACTAGGCCTATTCAGGTCACTGACCTACCTCTGTAGTTTTTACTGTAATACTCCACAAAACGTTTAGTTGCTGAGCAAGGTTTAACCTTGAAATGCTAGGCCAGGTCTTTTTCCAGACCCTGTGCCTAGCATGCAAGCTGGGCCATTCAGCAATTTTGGGTCTGAGAGAATTGATGCCATTTTGCTGTAGGTGTGACCCTTTGAAAGGAGTAAGGATTCTTGTTGGAGTCCCCTTGCTATGTTTTACATGATTTAAGAAGCGTGTGACATGTCCATACCTGTGTCTCGTTCTCCTTTTACTCTTCCACCTCTTTTTACTTAATGTAGAAAACTTAAGCCACTTAGCCTGTGACTATTTGTACTGTGTTTGAATTGCTTTCACTTTTTGTGGTGTTTGTTGTCCATTCTGAGAAGTTTGGCAGCTTTTGGAGCCCTTTGAAGGTGTTTTTTTATGTGTTTTCTGTAGCCTGCCATTGTTTTCAATGGGGTTCGCGTTGTTCGTCGAACATTTGACGAACAATTCTCAAATTCGAGGAATCGAATCGAATTCAAACATTAGTGTGGTGGCTCATCTCTAGTGGTGTCTCCAGGTGAACACACTTGGCCTCCCAAAAGCTACAGAGACATAGGACCCCCTTCAGACAAGACAACAGAATATCCCTGTTAACTACGGTTGTGTTTTATTTATTTTTCATTTTTGGTGCTGAAGACCATTGGAAGTGACTGCAATCAGTACTTCCTCAGGCCTGGTACAGACTGCAACTGGACTAAACAGTACCATTAGATAAAATACCTGGGTATCCAAAACATCAAATATGTATGTACATATATGTATACTGGGTTTATATGTATTGTGTGCATAGAGATGATAGGTTTGTAAATTGGTGTGTAATTTCAGTGAACCTCAGTAAACTGCATCCATCTGATTTACACCTGTTCTGCTGCTGTGAGTAGTTAATTATCATCTATTTTTCTCTAGAGATTTTAGGTAAATATATCCTCTTGGCATTGTCTCCTCACACTGAGGGGGAACATTAAGGTAACACACTGACCCCTAGCTTGATGCTGGGTGTATGTAAATAATTTAGCTATTTCTGGGGAAATAATTTATCTAAGCATCTTGCTCTAAATTTTCCATTTGTCTCCCCAAGTAAAAGGAAGTATTTTATGTTGCTTCTGCCTCCGTCTCTGTTTCTGTGACTCGATGGATCTAGTACGGACCTCTGGTCATTACAACTTGACAGCGACTAATGAACATTCAATGGAGCTACATAGTGCAGCTTCATTCCATGTGTTTACATATGGCTGCCACCACAGCTTATGACAGCTGTTTGGTGTGCACTCTGGGTTTTGGACTTTCACCAATCAGACTTTAATGACTTACCATTCTGAACACTGACTGGTGATACACGTCGCAGCCCTGCTACCAGAGCTTTCAACAGAAGATCGGCGGTGGTACCACATGTCGGACCACCAACAACCTGAAATTGATCACATATCCTAAGGAGAGTTATCAATATTTCTGATTGGCCAATTTGTTTACGATTCTTTTACACTTACTTTAAATGTACACTGCAAATTATGTGCCAGAAACCAGAAAATGCATCCAGTACAATATATGTGCTGAATGTGTTTATAGGCACACTATGCACCCATATAACAGGCATAAGTTACAAAAGAGGCATCGCTGAATTCTTTGTGTTAACCCCTTTATCATGGCATTTATCAAATTCAGTTTAAAAAAATCCATGCAAAGGTAAAATATTGGCAATTTTACAGAGAATATTAAAAAAACATTTTAAACACCTTGAAAAATAAACTTGGATTTCAGGGATCCAGCAATGTTCTGATAGAATTCATTGGAGTGATCACAGATCTTGATAAAATGGTAAAGAGTACAATAACCTTTGCATTTTTCATGTGTCATGACACATTTTAAAGTACCAGTCTGGGTTTATTTTCTTATCAGTCAGTGGTGTAACTTGAAGCCCGATGTGAAAGCTCCATCGGGGTTCCCAATTATTGCATACTAGTAAAAAGGCCCGATGCAATTCCATCGGGAGTGCGGTGAAGTGAATTGTGTGTATACAGGCGGGTCAGTGGGTATCAGAGTATAGAGGCGGCTGTGGGTAGCAGAGCATAGAGGCGGCTCTGTGGGTAGCAGAGTATACAGGCGGCTGTGTGGGTAGCAGAGTGTACAGGCGGCTCTGTGGGTAGCAGAGTATGCAGGCGGCTCTGTGGGTAGCAGAGTATTGAGGCGGCTCTGTGGGTAACAGAGTATTGAGGTGGCTCTGCGGTGGAGGGGTGAGGAGAGATGGGGCTCTGCGGTGGAGGGGTGAGGAGAAAAGCGGCTCTGTGTGGTGGAGGGGTGAGGAGATAAGCGGCTCAGTGTGATGGAGGGGTGAGGAGATAAGCGTCTGTGTGGTGGAGGGGTGAGGAGATAAGCGGCTGTGTGGTGGAGGAGTGAGGAGATAAGCGGCTCGTGTTTCGTGGAGGAGTGAGGAGATAAGCGGCTCTGTGTGGTGGAGGGGTGAGGAGATAAGCAGCTCAGTGTGGTGGAGGGGTGAGGAGATAAGCGTCTCTGTGTGGTGGAGGGGTGAGGAGATAAGCGGGTGTGTGGTGGAGGGGTGAGGAGATAAGCGGCTGTGTGGTGGAGGGGTGAGGAGATAAGCGGCTGTGTGGTGGAGGGGTGAGGAGATAAGCGGCTGTGTGGTGGAGGGGTGAGGAGATAAGCGGCTGTGTGGTGGAGGGGTGAGGAGATAAGCGGCTGTGTGGTGGAGGGGTGAGGAGATAAGCGGCTGTGTGGTGGAGGCCCTCTTTCACACACCTCTTGTTCCTTTCTTTATTTGGTCCCATCTTCTCTCCAGCTTCTTGTATATCTCCTTCACGCTGGGTATACTCCATGGCTCCGCCCACCCGGGTCACATGCCTGTGACATCATCGCAGGTCCTGGTGCTCCATATAATGTCTTGTGCTGGGCAAGCTACTACAGCCCTGATGCTGAGGTGAGTGACCTGGAGGCTGCTGCGGCCCCCCACACGTGCCGCCTGGGGCGGACGGCCCCCCCCACGCTACGCCACTGGGCTGATAGGAGAGTTGTGGCTGCGGGTGGGCAGCAGACACTGCTCGCGCAGTGCCACAATGCATTCTGGGATTCGGCTACAACGCCCAAACTGCGGATTATATAAATACTAGTAAAAAGGCCCGATGCAATTGCATCGGGAGCAGGGTGAAATGAATTGTGTGTAAAGAGGGGGCTCTGTGGGTAGCAGAGTATATAGGCGGGTCTGTGGGTAGCAGAGTATACAGACAGCTCTGAGGGTAGGATATTATACAGGCGGCTCTGTGGGTAGCAGAGTATACAGGCGGGTCTGTGGGTAGCAGAGTATACAGGAGTCTGTGGTGGTGGCGGCAGAGTATACAGGTGTCTGTGGTGGTGGCGGCAGAGTATACAGGTGTCTGTGGTGGTGGCGGCAGAGTATACAGGTGTCTGTGGTGGTGGCGGCAGAGTATACAGGTGTCTGTGGTGGTGGCGGCAGAGTATACAGGTGTCTGTGGTGGTGGCGGCAGAGTATACAGGTGTCTGGTGGTGGCGGCAGAGTATACAGGTGTCTGTGGTGGTGGCGGCAGAGTATACAGGCGTCTGTGGTGGCGGCAGAGTATACAGGCGTCTGTGGTGGCGGCAGAGTATACAGGCGTCTGTGGTGGCGGCAGAGTATACAGGTGTCTGTGGTGGCGGCAGAGTATACAGGCGTCTGTGGTGGTGGCAGAGTATACAGGCGTCTGTGGTGGCGGCAGAGTATACAGGCGTGTGTGGTGGTGGCAGAGTATACAGTCGTCTGTAGTGGTGGCAGAGTATACAGGCTTGTGTGGTGGTGGCAGAGTATACAGGCGTGTGTGGTGGTGGCAGAGTATACAGGCGTCTGTGGTGGTGGCAGAGTATACAGGCGTCTGTGGTGGTGGCAGAGTATACAGGCGTGTGTGGTGGCGGCAGAGTATACAGGCGTGTGTGATGGCGGCAGAGTATACAGGCGTTGTGTGGTTGTTGGCGGCAGAGTATACAGGCGTTGTGTGGTGGGGCAGAGTATACAAGCGACTGTGGTGGTGGCGGCAGAGTATACAGGCGTCTGTGGTGTGGTGGGGGCAGAGTATACAGGCGTCTGTGGTGGTGGCGGCAGAGTATACAGGCGTCTGTGGTGGTGGCGGCAGAGTATACAGGCGTGTGGTGGGCGGTGGCAGAGTATACAGGCGTCTGTGGTGGTGGCAGAGTATACAGGTGTCTGTGGTGGTGGCGGCAGAGTATACAGGCGTCTGTGGTGGTGGCAGAGTATACAGGCGCTGTGTGGTGGGCAGAGTATACAGGCGCTGTGGTGGTGGCAGAGTATACAGGCGTGTGTGGTGGTGGGGGCAGAGTATACAGGCGTCTGTAGTGGTGGCAGAGTATACAGGCGTGTGTGGTGGCGGCAGAGTATACAAGCGACTGTGGTGGTGGCGGCAGAGTATACAGGCGTCTGTGGTGGTGGGGGCAGAGTATACAGGCGTCTGTGGTGGTGGGGGCAGAGTATACAGGCATCTGTGGTGGTGGCGGCAGAGTATACAGGCGTCTGTGGTGGTGGCGGCAGAGTATACAGGCGTCTGTGGTGGTGGCGGCAGAGTATACAGGCGCCTGTGGTGGTGGTGGCAGAGTATACAGGTGTCTGTGGCGGTGGCAGAGTATACAGGCGCGTGTGGTGGTGGTGGCAGAGTATAGAGGCGTGTGTGGTGGTGGTGGTGGCAGAGTATACAGGCGTCTGTGGTGGGGGCAGAGTATACATGCGTGTGTGGTGGTGGGGGAGAGTATACAGGTGCCTGTGGTGGTGGCAGAGTATACAGGCGTGTGTGGTGGTGGCAGAGTATACAGGCGTGCGTGGTGGTGGCAGAGTATACAGGTGTGTGTGGTGGTGGGGGCGGAGGGGAGTGCTGTCAGAGGGCAGCACCGCCGCCACTTTAGCCGCTGCTGAGGAACGGAGGGTGTGGGGGGGGATGCTGCACGGCCACCCCTATAGTAGGCTGCGGGTGAGGAGGGGGGAGGGGGGGTCATGGAGCACCGGCGCCCCTGCAAGGCAGGGGTTAAAAAAAATAATTAAAAAAAAAAAGATTATGCTCACCTCACCCCGAGCCCCCGCCGTCTTCCTCCAGGGTCCCGGTGCCTCCCGCAGGCTCCCGGTGCCTGCAGAGCTCTTCTACAGCAGTACAGGACCTGCGGTGATGTCAGAGTCACGTGATCGGAGGTTACCATGGAGTAAGCTGGTGTCACGTGACTCTGACATCACCGCAGGTCCTGTACTGCTGTAGAAGAGCTCTGCAGGCACCGGGAGCCTGCGGGAGGCACCGAGAGCCTGGAGGAAGACGGCGGGAGACGGCGGGGGCTCGGGGAGAGGTGATGAAATATATTTTTTTTTTAACAGTAGTGCGGCTGCGGCTCGCGATGACGCTGCGCGTCATCGCTCGCAGTGCCGCAAAGGAGCTTGGGATTCGGCTACAACGCCCGAATTCCAAACTCCCGATTATATAAGTAGATGAGAAGATTTTTAATAGCATGACTCTTTTTCTATATGCCAAAGTGACTTTTGTGGCCCCCTAAGCTCCAGGGCCCAGGTGCGATTACAACCCCTGCAGCTATTGTAGTTACGCCCCTGGTATCAGTAATGTTTGCTCCCTGTGTGTAGCAAAATACTTACCAATTGCCATCTTCTGCTGTTCATGGTGCCGCTCAAGTCCGTTCCTGTGTCACGTGACCTGAGTTGTGACTGACTTTACCGCATGATTCCAGTGTTTTCTGAGCAGACCGGAGGTCACTTCACAATGTGAGTCTATGGGACTCACAACAAGGATATCATAGACTTACAATAAAGGGCATCTTCACCTGTCAGTCATTTTTCTCTTATGCAAAAACAGTGTGAGTTTTATCAGCGTGTGTGATCAGAGTGTGAGTATGGGATCAGAATTTGGTCAGTTCTTACAGCCAGAGCTTGGATCACAAGAAGATGGAGAGGCACTGGAGCAACGCTGGAGACAGTAGAGGACGGCCACTCCATTACACACACATTATGATGTCTATTCTGTGATTACATAACAGAAATACCGGAGTGGGACTTTAATGGATATTTTTAGACACCTCATACGTACCGTACTTTCAGGGAGCAGCATTGTGACTGCCGCCTGCCTGGGCATCTGACGCTGTATACAGAGGGCATACACTGTATACAGCTGTTCAGAGTATAGCTAAAAAGCCTGGGAATATCAGAGCAGGTAGACTAGAACAATCAATGGTGAGAATGGTGTAGTCACTAAAATCTTACTTTACCCAATTTGGTCAGACATAGTTAATAATATAAATGCAGATTATTTCTGCACAGTAACAATAGAAAATAGTTTTACGAAGGTATTTACCTGAAGAAAGTAATCAGGCTGTCTCCACTCTAAGTCGAAGCCAAGGCACTTAATTTTCCACAATCTGTGTAGATTTAGTAGAATTAATATCGACCAAAACTGCAAACCGGATCTCCAGCTCTGAAGAAAAACTGGAAATAAGCAAAAATCCTTGTGGTTGAGTAACTGTGTAAAGCTGCAGAAATGCAGTTACCTTGGGAGAGGAGAGGTGGAGCACTGAGGCTGGATGGATGGAAGGAGGGAGCAAGGTGTCCTGTTCTCTAGCAGTCACTCTCCTTCCTGTTCCTGCACCTGTGCATTATTTCTTCTGGTTTTCACAGAAATACTCTTTGGCATAGAAGCAAACAATTCTAATGCTTACTAGGTTACCTCCAGAAGGAAAACATCATGCTTCTGCTGGGCTTCCCTGTCAAATCTGATACAGATGAATGATTTATTTTGACTGGAAAGCTTTATCTAGTAAGGAAGGCACAGTATTAAAAACACAAAATGTCAGCAGAGCAGAGCAAACATGACATTGTGATGCCATCTTCTGGACAAAATCAATACTGCAGGTTACTAGTGATCAACTTTCTAAGTCCTAGTTGTACAGTTAAAGAGGACCTGTCACTAAACCAGGCATGGTGATCTAATTACAGCACTGGATGCAGCATGTCTGCAGCATGCAGACAAGGGGTCCCCCAGCACTTGAGCAGCCCTGTACCCCGAGATAATACACATAGAAAACTTACATGCTACAGCCACTAAGGAGGTGGCTAGAGGCTGCAGCCAAGGGCAGATTCACACCCCCTGCCTGTGTAATCTGCCCACCGCTGCCAATCATTCTCTCCCTCTTCAGCAGCAATTAAACAGAGTTTTTTTTTTCTCTCCTGTGTAGCCCCGCCCCCTGAGATTACACATGCAGGGGGTGTGAATCTGCCCTTCGCTGCAGCCCCTAGCCACCTCCTTAGTGGCTGGAGCATGTAAGTTTTCTAAGTGTATTATCTCGGGGTACAGGGCTGCTCAAGTGCTGGGGGACCCCTTGTCTGCATGCTGCAGACATGCTGTATCCAGTGCTGTAATTAGATCACCATGCCTGGTTTGGTGACAGGTCCTCTTTAAGGCTGCCTTCACACTGCGATTATCTGTTTTCCAATGCTGTCCGATAAAAATCGGACAGTATCGGACCGATTTTGGCCCCCATGCAGCCCTATGGGCATCAGACCGAATCGGATGTGCACTAAATGGCATCTCATTTGGTCCAATCCAATTCTGTCCGATTTTGTCCGATTTTTTTATTGGTGCAAAAATCGGAGCATGCTCTGATTTTTGCACCAAAAATAGAATCGGACAAAATCGGATTGGACCAAATCGGATGGCATTTAGTGCACATCCGATCCGATGTTTTTAACATGGGGCCCTAGAGAGCAGGGTCCGAGGAAACATCTGATGTGTCCTCGGACCCGATTTTACTGTACTGAGCATGCATGAAAAGAGGGGGAGCATCAGGGGAGATGAGGGGGACACACAGGGGAGATGAGGGGGACACACAGGGGAGAAGAGGGGGAAACAGAGTGGAGAACAGGTGACAGGAGGAGCCTGCAAACTGATCCAATTTGGCATCCGATTGCAGGGATCAGCATTGGATTTGACAAAATCGTAGTGTGAAAGTAGCCTAAGAACTGAAATATTACAGCTGTAGCTAAAAGTCGCTGTGCTTTCTGTATTATGATATATACAAGTAGTCTATTTTTTAATAATCTGGCATTTAATAAAATACAAGATGTATCCTCATCAGTTTTTGATATATAATTACTATTAGCTCCTAAGTAATCAATTATACTTATCACTTATCCTTATCAGTACTTAACCAATACATATCCATACTTAATCAATTATAATCACTCTGCTGATTTGTGTATTCTTCTGTATCTCCAATGTGTGTTTTGCCAGGGGCAGATTAAGAGTGGCCAGGACCCCAGGCAGTTTAGAAGGTGCCCCCACCCCAAGCCTGATGTATCATGTAACATGTCACATAATCTCCTTCATGTATCATATCAGGCCCGGACTGGCCATAGGGAGGGGCGGGACAATTCCCTATGGGCCGCCCCCCTAACTGCAAAATGGGCCGCTGGCCCTTTAAATTTCACCTCAGAGTCCCTGTGTGCGCGCACGTCCTTGCTGACAAGGGCCGCTGCAGCGCGCACAGGGCTCTCTCTGTGTGGCCAGAATCAGCGGCGAAACTTGTTTTTGTGGGCGGAGTTCACCCTCTGCTCACCAGTCCCGGGATCCTGCACTGCCTGCTTGATTCATTGCAGGCTCTAGTGATTGCTGATCTACCAATCAGACAGCAGGAAACAATCACTAGAGCCTGCAATGTCTGCTACCTGCTCTCTGATTGGTGCACAAGCCGTCACTGTAGGTTACAGTGTGCTGTGCTCTGCATCAATAACTGGAGAGCAGGAAGCAGTGAGCAGACTGTGCAGCACACTGAGGAGATGCTACTCCACAGGGGAAACTTCATACAGAGCTGTGAGTAACAGCAAAGTTAACTCTCCCTGCTGCTTAGGTGTGTGTTTGTGTGTGTATATGGGAGTATGTATGGGGGTATGTGTGTACATGGGGGAGTGCATGTGTTTATGTATGGGGGGGTATGTGAGGTGTATATGGGTGTCTGTGTGTGTTTGTGTGAAGTGCATATGGATGTCTGTGAGTGCATGTGGGGGGTATATGGGTGTCTGTGTATGTGTTTGTGGTGTGTATATATGTGTGTGTGTGTGTATGTGGGGTGTGTATATGGGTGTGTGTGTATATATGGGTGTGTATGTGGGGTGTATATAGATGTCTGTGTGTGTATGTAGGGTATGTGTATATGGGGATGTGTATATGTGTGTGTGTGTGTGTGTGTATTTATAGGGGTGTGTGTATATATGGGAGTGTATATAGGTGTCTGTATGTGTAAATGGGGCTGTATATATGTGTATATGGGGGAGTGCATGTGGGGTGTATATGGGTGCCTGCGTGTGTGTGTATGTGGGGTGTGTGTGTATGTGGGGTGTATATGGGTGTATGTGTTTGTGGGGTGTATGAGTGTGTGTATATGGGTGTGTGTGTATGTGGGGTGTATATAGATGTCTGTGTGAGTATATGGGTGTGAGTATGTGGGGTGTATATGGGTGTCTGTGTGTATGGGGGTGTTTGTGTGTGGGAAGTTGGTGCAGATGGGGTGAAACCCAGTTAGAGGGGTCAGACAGGCAGAAACAGGAGAGGGATTAGTATACTTCATTCTGTGTGATTAATTCAGCCTCAGGTCCTTTACTGCGGTGTGTGCGCATCTGTGCATGTTTTGATGTATGTGCATGCGTGTGTCCGTGCCTATGGTGATGTATGTAAGTGGTGACATGTGATGTGTGTATCCGTAATTGGTGCATGTGTGATGATATATGTATGTGTCCATGCACATGGTGACAATTGTGCGTCGTGTTTGTTTTGACAAGCTTATCTTCCCGGACAATGTGCAGTAACCCGGTGTGGCCCCCAGCTTCATCCAGACACTTTGCCCAGTAAGATAGCGGTGACACAGGACTCAAGCAGCTGTTAGCGCCAAGTATACAAAACTCTGGGCTGGCTGTGTCCTCCGTGTCCACTCTGCCCCCCTCAGCCTGTGCAGTGTCCTTCATGTCCGCTCTGCACCCCTGAGCCTGCGCAGTGTCCTCCATGTCCGCTCTGCCCCCCTGAGCCTGCGCAGTGTCCTTCGTGTCCGCTCTGCACCTGTGAGCCTGCTCAGTGTCCTCAATGTCCACTGTGCCCCCCTTAGCCTGTGCAGTGTCCTCCATGTCTGCTCTGCCCTCCTGAGCCTGCGCAGTGTCCTCCATGTCTGCTCTGCCCCCCTGAGCCTGCGCAGTGTCCTTCATGCCTGCTCTGCCCCCCTGAGCCTGCGCAGTGTCCTTCATGTCTGCTCTGCCCCCCTGAGCCTGCGCAGTGTCCTTCGTGTCCGCTCTGCACCCCTGAGCCTGCGTAGTGTCCTCCATGTCTGCTCTGCCCTCCTGAGCCTGCGCAGTGTCCTCCATGTATGCTCTGCCCCCCTGTGCCTGCGCAGTATCCTTTATGTCTGTTCTGCCCCCCTTAGCTTGCGCAGTGTCCTTCATGTCTGCTCTGCCCACCTGAGACGGCGCAGTGTTCTGATGAAGCTCGGGTGCAGATGAGAAGCCACCAGGCCATGGGGTACTCGAGACCGGGCACCTGCTGTCACTGGGGAGTCACGGGGGTCGTGACCCAGTCCCGTGGCCTGTGCTAAGTCCAAAAAGGGGTTATATACAGGGGAGTTTGTCGTGACCCCACCTGTGGTATGTGGTCAGGTTGACCACCGCTGCCGTATTCCTGCTGGGGGATGGTGGTGAGGGGCAGCGTAGATGTTAAGCTCTTATGGGTGGGGCTGGGTGCCCCCAGTACATGAGTAGTGGATAATGGCGTGCTCTGGATGCTGCACTCATGTCTCCCAGCAGCGTCTCCAGCCAGCACGCAGGGACAGCAAAGATGCTCAGCAGGTGGAGGTCTCTGCTGCAGTGTAGTAATGAACAGTCACAGGCACTTTTGAGCTTACCAGCACTTTACTGTTCCAAAGTTCTTAAAAGTCAGTTACAGTACAGTTCACTGTTCTTACACTTGTCAGGGACCCGGGTGCCACTGCAGCTCAGACGGTTTCTCTGCATCGCTTCCCTCAAAGTACCTTCCAGGCCTCTACTCTGTCTCTGTCCTCGCACATGGGTTTGGTCCGGCCGTTATGGGCTCTGTAGTGATGTCTCTCTCTGCTTTAGGGTCCCTAGCCCTAGTCCTACTCCGCTGTGGTACTTTGGTCACAGGCCTTAGAGTCTCCGTAACATGCCAGGATGCCTCGTGATTAGGGTCTTGAAGTCTCCCCGGTCACCTCTACAGAGCCAGCGCTCTAGTTGTCTTGGCCTAGTTCTCCAGTGACCCAGGTGTAATTTGGGTTCACCAGGCTCCCTCTTTCTCTCCGGTTGTCAGCTCTGGGTCTTCCGGTCAGCTATGTCAGTTGCGGCTGCCGGGCCCGTTGTTCTACCACTATTCTCAGTGTGGTGTCTCGGCTTGTGGTGCTTCTTTCTCGCCTCCTCTGCTCTTCCAACGTAGTGTTCCTAGGCCCAACTCGTGCCTAGTTCCTCCATATACTTGTCCGTGTCTCTTTCTCTCCACCCACACTTCTCTAAACTCCCGCCACCCCTTGCCTGACATAGAGTTTCTAGGCGTTGGGTCGGTGTGTGTGTGTTCCTCAGTCAACAGTCTTACCTCGTCTGGCTGCAGTCCACCCTGTGGCCGCCCTGGTTGCAGGGGCGCCACACAGACGCACTGCCTTCATCATGGGAGGCAGAGATGTGCAGAGCTGGCGTTGATGCTGGTCTTCATATATATATACACTGCACAGTACCACTTCTCCTGTCCTGTATACTGGGTGTAATCCTCAGTATCTGTATCATTCTGTATATACACTGCACAGTACCACTTCTCTTGTCCTGTATACTGTCCTGCTGTCAGAGAGGTGGTATTGGACTTCGGGATTTTCAGCATTTATATGTTGTTTAAATTATCTTGAATAAGGAAGTCACCACTTCTCTTCTGTATAGGTGATGACTTTCTCTTCGCTGTGGATCTGACCGCTGGGACCCCACAATCCTGAGAAACTGTAGCTTTGAAGAGTATCATGTGAATGAACCTGTGGGTGAGTACTCCCTGTGTCTCGCCACTCACATGTGGCTCTCCAAATAACTCTTGTAAAACAGTGATGAAGGTCACGCCAATGTAAGAACAAAATTCACTTATTGTGACTGATAGATGATATAGTGTGTGGGCTGGTGGGGTCTTTACTTCCCGGGCTGATTTTTGGCCCCAGTCCAGCCCTGTATCATATCATAGGTCATCTCATTAATACGCAGGTGCACTTCAGCCATCATAACACAAGTAACAACGGTGTACCATGTACTCCACACAATTTTTTCCCCTTATGTATAGCTATGTAACATAGCGCTACACATTATAGATCAGGGATTGGAAATATATTTTTTCGAAAGAGCCACATGAGAGACCATGACTGTTTCGAAAGGATGAACCAACAGGCTGAAATTAAGCACACAACACCTTTCTGCCTCCAGGCCTGAAGGGGAAGACCAAGACCCGGGTTCAGGGTGAGCTCCCCTATAAATTCTGGACTGGGGCAGAGTTAGTCAGTTCAGTTCCTGGGAGGACTGTGAAGAGTACCTGGAGAATAGAGCAGTGCTGAGCTCATCCTAGGTACAGAAGTTCAGTTCCTTTGAGGAAGGTGAAGAGGATCTAAGGACAGACAGAGAGCAGTGCTAAGCTCGTCTCAGGGTAGCTAACTTAGTGAGAGACCTAAGGCAAAGGTCTGAGGAAGTGGCAAAAAGCCTGGGGAGCAGAGTAGTGTCAAGCTCACCCTAGAGGACCAGCACCACAAAACAGACACCGGAGTCCAAACAACCCGACAGCCAATATAAGAAGGTGAGGGATTCAAAGTTCCCCAGCCACACTGTGCCCAGAAGCAAAGCAACGCATAAAGCCCAGGAGCAGCTGCCTGAGACTTGGGGCTGATAACAGACTTGAGTTGCCTGTCATACGGCACCTAGCAGGAGAGAGGGTCAAGCAGTTAGTTTATACAAATGTAGGTACCTGCAACAGAGAGCAGCAAGAATGCCTCAGGACTTGCCGGATGTGGAGAACCTGGAGTCACTCTCGGGTGCACAGATTTAGTTAACCAGCTGCAAATACTACCGTTGCAACAGTAAAGGACTGAGGAACCTACAAATTGTGAGTGTCTGTTGCTTTGCGCTCGCCATCCTGCACCCTACACCCTTATCACATCCACTGCTCCGGGGATCCGCTTCACCCGTGGGGAGACGCTCCATCCCAGCTGCTCGTCCATCATCCCCGGAGGTTCTGCAGCAGCGATGCCCACTAATGACCACATACCGAGGGTGGTGTCACTAATAACTCCCTTAATTATCATCCCTTTCATCATCCCCTTTCCCTACTATGCCAGGGAACTTCCCTTTTTAAAACTGAACCCAGGGTCATGGAAGCCGGGTCCCGACCCCTGTGACTCCCCAGAACTGCTTAACAGCCCGGTTCCGAGTACCTCACGGCTCTGGGGCCATTCACCATCACGCCACCAAAACTATCAGGCGGCGGGGATAAGGCCCGGGCAAGGATCCCGACCACAGAATCCAGCTCTCCGCAGATGAGTGAGGTACCAGGCGCAGGCAGCGCCGAGAAGTGTGAAGCCCCTCAGATAAAGGTGGTGGTGGGAGACCGCCTCGATACGCACTATACCATGTCCTCAAGCCATGAGGTAAAGGAAGAAGCAGGGCATCTCCCACTGCCGAAGCACGGAACAACAGTGTTCACTAATGGGAGATACATATGACACACCCCAGGGCTGTGTGGGTACTCGGAACTGGGTTGCAGTGTTTCTGGGGAGTCACAGGGGTTGAGACCCGGTGTTACCACCCGGGGGTCTGCCGTCAATGCCCCGCGCCTTCTGCGCAGGTTTCTGGCCGGGTTCCGTCCGGGGGGGCGTGGAGGGGGGGGTACTGTTACCACCCGGGGGTCTGCCGCCCGTGCCCCGCGGCATGCTGCCGTTACTCCTTCGGCTCCCACTGCCCCTGTCCGGCCCCAAGGGCCCCAGGTGTCGACCATCCGCCGACGGCTCCGGGGCGCTGGCAGCCGCCGCCCGCGGGTTGGTCGGGTAGCGTCTTCCTTACCGCATGCTCCCCGGGTGCGCGCACCTGTTTCCAGCCGCAGGGGTCCAGCACCCTCTGCTTGAGCAACACTGCTCCTCTCACTTCCGGGACCGCTGCTTGAGCTGTGACTATTCATCTCTAAGTTAATATCTGCTGGAGAACTGCAGGGAGTGTGCTCCTCCCCTCAGCCAATCACCAGGTCTCTGTGTTCTACCAATCAGGAGTACCCTGTTATGATATAAGCTTCCTGTTTTCTCTTACTCATTGCCAGGGCAATTTCTATGTAGAGAACTTGCTAATCCTGGTCTGGTCAGGTTGTTTCTTTATCAACTTGATATCTGATTTCTCTTGTTCCTTCCCGCAGATTCCTTCCGTGCCGGCTCGACGCTGACTCCAGTGGTCTCGGTCTGTTTTCCGGATCTCTTTCCTGCTGAAGAGCTTCCTCCAGCCCTGCTCCGGATCCTCTGTGTTCCCGGTTCCCGTTTCTTATTATACCCGGTTGCTGTGTTGTTATCACGTCGCCTGGGGTCAGTTTAACACTCGTGTCCGCTTCATTGGTCCCTCCGAGGTTGGTACCGGCGGGATCCCTGTACAGGGGCTAAGCGCTCCGGGGCCTCCTTCGGTGGGTCTCCAGTACTGCGACCTTGTGGCTCTCTCCAGGGGCGTGGGGTCTTGTGTTGTTGTTAATAAACCTGTTGACTTAACGGTACTTGTCTGACTCTCTATCACCCGGTATCAGCATCCGCTTTACGCGGTCCAGTGGGTCCACGTGTGAGTCCGTCAGTAGGACGTGACACCCGGCTCCGTGACCCTGGGTTCAGTTGTTAAAGAGTTTTTGGGGAATAGGGTAGTTTAAAAGGAAAGTTATTTGTGAAGCCACCCGTGGTTTGTGGCTATGAGTGGCCAACGCTGCTGCAGAATCTCTGGGGACAATGGATGGGCAGCTAGGATGTAGTGGCTCCCCACGAGTGGATGTTGAAAGGGTGTAGGGTGAAGAATGGAGGGTGCAAAGTAACTGACAGACTCACGGTTTGTTGGTTCCTCAAGTCCTTTGCTGGTGATATCGGCACAAGGACCGATGAAATGGCTGGAATCCGGCAACCCGGGAGCAACTGGGGGTTCTCCTCACCCGGCAAGTTCTGAGGCCTCCCTGCTGCACTTTCTTAGTAGGTCCCTGCGGCTGCTTAAGCTTAGCTGTGGCCCTCTTCTGCTGTGTGCCGTATGACAGGCAGCTTGAAACCTTCTCCAGCCCCACTTCTCAGGCGGCTGCTCCTGGGCTCTTTATGCTGCTTTGCCTCCGGACGCTTTGGTGTGAATGGCGGACTTGGAATCTGCCACCCTCCGGTATTGGCTGCTGGTTGTTTTGTGATAATGGGCTTGAGTGGGGCTCGCTTACTATCTTTGTCTTTTTTCCTCAGGTTGCATGGGCCACAGTTTCTGCACCAATTTTCAATGGATTTTCACATGCCAACCCAATAGAATCTTTCTCTCAGCAGAACCTCTAATTGCCCTGCACCATCATGGTAGGCTTCTAAGACCATCTCGACATCTATTTTTGACACGACAATTTGCAAGACAAGTTTGTGGGTTTTAGAATTAGTATGCCTTCTGCACAATTTACCTTCATATAGGAATAACTTACTCTGGTCTTTCTACAGCTGTTGATCTTCAGGTGGGGCATCTGGACCAGGGTACAAACCCTCCTGTGTCAGTAGCTACTTGACTAACTGTACAGCTGGATCACTGTTTTGCGTTTCAGCCCATCCATGGTGAGGTAATGGGTTCAACGTTGCTTCTTGACATTTATTGTACACACAGCTCTTGTATTGTCTCACATGAGGGCGGTGAAAGGCCGGTAGCTCTATTTCTTCCAGTTCCTCCAGTTCCCCTTCCAGGCCCTGCAAGTGAGGCATCCTGGACAAGGCATCAGCGTTCACATTCTTGCGGACTGCCCTGTACTTGATGGTAAAGTTCTAGTTGGACAGCCAGGCCATCCAGCGCTCCTCCAGTGCACCGAGTTTCGCGGAGTACAAGTGAGTAAGCTGGTTGTTATCCGTAATGATGGCAAACTTCACAGCAGCCAGGTAGTGTTTGAAGTGTTCTGTGATGGCCCAGACTATGGCCAGGAATTCTAACTTGAATGAGCTATAGTTCTCCAGGTTTTCCTCTGTATAACGGAGCTTTCTGCTTGCAAAGGCTATCACTCTTTCTTTACCCTCTTACATTTGAGACAACACAGCTCCCAATCCCACATTACTGGCATCAGTATACAAGATGGATGGCTGACTGTAATCAGAGAAAGCTAGAATATCTTCCCCCGTCAAAGCCCACTTCAACTTCTTGAAGGATTCTTCCGTCTGACTGCCCCATTCGAAGGGAGGACTCGGGCCCTTAGTCTTCTTGGATTGCCCTACCAGGAGGTCTTGTAACGGCGCTGCCATCTTCATGAACCCCTTCGATAAACCCTCTTTAGTATCCTACCATCCCCAGGAACTGCCTCACCTCTTTGACACTGGTGAGTCTTGGCTGGCCCCTAATGACTGTTACTTTCTCGGGATCAGGTGCTACACCTTCACTTTCAGAGCTCACAACATGACCGAGGTACTGTACATTTGGTTTTAGCAGGTGACACTTGGATGGCTTCACTTTCATGCCATAGCCGGACAAGGCTTCAAACACTTCTGCCAAGTGCTCCAGATGCTCTTCATACGTCTTCGAGTAGACTATGACATCATCCAGGTACAATAAGATGGTTTCGAAGTTCTTGTGCCCCAGGAAACACTCCATCAGCCTCTGGAACATTACTGATGCAATGCAGAGTCCAAATGGCATACAGTTGAACTCGCAGAGGCCCATCAGCGTGGTAAACACTGTCTTCTCTTGGTCTGCCTCTGCCACAGGAACTTGCCAATACCCACTAGTAAGATCTAAGGTGGAAAAGTAGTTAGCAGATCTTAATGCAACTAGTGATTCCTCAATTCTAGGTAGTGGGTATGCATCCTTGTGTGTAATGCGATTAATCTTCCTGTAATCCACACACATCCTCATTGTACCATCTTTCTTTCTAACCAGGACTAGAGGAGCTGCTCAGGGGCTACAACTATCTCTTATCACCCCAGCCTCCTTCATTTCTTTTAACATATCCTTGGCACATTGATAGTGAGCTGGGGTACAGGCCTATATCTTTCTTTTATGGGTGGATGTTCTTGTGGCACCCTGGCACCCTGTTGGGCACCACAGAACCCTTGGGGCACAAATGGAGTAAGTAACAGCAAAGCAATACTCACAGAACACCACGACACCTTAGGACACCTGGTTTCACCCCAAGCCTCTAGGGGGAGCTCCACTGGTCACTTTGAGCCAGTTCCCCCCTATAAATAGAGTCTTGGAGGGAGAAACACCAGAGTGTGCAGATGCTAGGAGAGCTGCAGGTTGTGTGTGATCTCCACCTTATGAGACACACACTAGGCCCAACCAGCCAGTGAGGAAACCCTTGCAATTGTGGTAAAAGGAGAAGGAGAAGCACCTCTTAGGGATATTAGAGTGATCCAAACACTCTCTCCCTTAATCACCGGTTACTGGAACCGAAGCTGTGAGAGCTACCCAGCCACCACAGAGAACCAGCCCATCTAACAGGAGGTTTAGCCACCTGTTCCACCTGATGCACCTATCCACGAGAGCCCAGGGAAGAGTACTGATCCTGCTCAGACCCTTTTACAGTGCCCGCAGTGCTGTAACCCAGGTGAAAGCAAGTTCCATTGAACACACTGCCCGGTCCGGCTGGATTCTACATCCGCCCGACCTTAATCAGAGAACTAGAGAAAGGAAGCCTACAACAACTGCTTCCTGTGAACCTCCAGAAGTGCCGACTTCACTATCCTGGTCCGAGCGTACCTGATTACCATCCAGTAAAGGTACCTAAAAGAGACTTTATGTGTGGTTGTGCGTTACTCCTGGATTTGGCGCGCAGCACCCCTCAGCTGCCTCACAACATCTTGCGCAGCTCCTGGCTCCGGGGACTCCCGCTCATCCTGTGGGGAGCGTCCCATCTTGCTGTATAACATCCCCCGGAGACCCGAACAGCACCGGTACAGTTATCGGACCTCTCACAGGTGGCGTCACGAAGACAAATCATCCCTACTGTTCCACCATTTCCCCTATTGATCTGGACCACCGGGCCTCACAGCCGCGCGGTTCCGTGACAAGAGAAGCAGACGCCTGCGACGTGAACTACCCGGCTACGGTGAGTCATTCTCCTTTAGGTGTGTGATGTTCTACCCCTTTTATCTGCCCAAAGTCTAGCGGATGTTTGCTAAAAACTTGTTCATATTCTTTCACTATCTGTTATACTCCATGCTTTTGATGGGAGGATGTAGAAGCGGAACCTACATGCAACTTTAACTCCACCCGCTCCACCTTAATATTCAATTCTTTGAACCCAATCTGCTGCACAGGTTTACCGTTACTAGCCACTATATTAAAGTCATCATCTGGGCCGTGTAAAATGTCTGAATCTGCCCAGCATCTTTTGTAAAGGATATACAGTATTGATGTCACCTGTGAACCAGTGTCCAGCAAAGCGTTCATGGGGATACCATCTAGCATGACAGACAGGACCGGGCGTCCTCCCACGTACCTGTCATGCTAGTTTGGTGAGCCTGGGGGGTCTTATTCCTGAGGGCGGCCCACTGCCCCAGGCACACTCCCTGGCAAAGTGACCTGGCTTTTCACAGCGGTGACAGATGGGTTGTCAGTCAGGGTTATAGTGATTGCTGGTCATCCTCTGGTTGCCGGGTATCTTCTCGGTTGCATCCTCGGGACGTCATCTCTGCTGGAAGCCAACTCGATCTTCACCGGCTTGGATCCTTGCAACTTTTGCATCACCTTGGCCATTTCAGCTACACTTTGATCTTTGAGTTTAGGGCCTCATTGGTGATAGACCCCGGGGTCTGTGCATTAACCACTGCTGTAGCCTACAAATCTTGCATCCCCAGCTGTTGGTAAGTTATAGCCAGACATTGTGCAGATTCTGTACCGCGAGGTGCTTCTTCCTGCAGTATATGGATGGATCTGTCCTTGAACTGCACAAAATCCAGATCGGGGTTTTGTATAGCCATCATTCGCAGTTGTGCTCCATGAGCAGGAAATAGGAGTCCATCAATAAACTGGTCAATCAGCAATTTTTTCTCTTCCTGCACCAGAGTAGGGTCTGTCTGTTTCAAGTCCCTGAGCATTTCCAGTAGATTTAATGCTCTCCTGCGGCTTTTGTCTACACCCAAAGAATCTCATCTTCACCTGCACAGCAGTACTAGTTTCAAAAGTAACTTTCAACCTGGTGATTACACGTTCAACAGTGTCTTGATCAGTGTCCGGCCAGGACTTTACCTCCCGCTAGGCTGTACCAGTCAATTGTCCCATTAATATACTGACTTGCTGGCCTTCCATCAGGGGGTACACTCTATAGCAACTAATACGATAATCTCCATGTACCCTCAGGGACATCCTCCACTCACATAAGAGAGGGACCCCTGGAAAGCAACTCGAGATAAATCAATTTCGACGAAAGATGTTAATTTCTGGTCTAGTTTACCCTCCCTTGATCTACATAATGTTGCATATGAAGATCCTGTGAAAAAATATACTGTGTCTGTTTACAGTGCTGGTTAGTGTGGTGATAGGTGTCTGCACTGTTTCCCTCACCAGAGTCCCAATTCAAGTTAATAAAACTAAACTTCACTTTAACAACTCAGCATTTACTCCCTTTTTCGTAGAAATTTACTCTATAGTAACTGTCCAACCTCTCCCTGAAGTCTGCCAGGGAGTTTGGTTCCCCTGAGTATTGTGCCAACCATGTCGCTACTGGCGTGTATGGCATTAGGAATGGCATTACCAGTGACATGGCTTGCCCAGCCGCGGCAGTGGGTGCTCCATCCATTACTGGGGCTGCATTTAGTACTGTGGGACTGACTGTGACCACCCACCACGCAGGCTCTTCTCTTCCCGGCTCTGACATTTTCCTCCCCCTTAGAGAATCTCAACCTTTCCGGTCTTTCTCTTCCGTAGGGATGTGCGTTAATAATGGCGACAGTCAGAAACACGTATTTACACAGTTCACAGCACCCAGTAATACTGGGCTATGGGATCCTGTTCGTGACACCAGAAACTGATGCGCCCCAGGGTTGTGGGGCACTCGGAACTGGGCTGGACTGTCTCTGGCAGATTCACAGGGGTCAAGACCCAGCTTCCGTGACCAGGGTTCAGTTGAAAAGGGGTGATTTCTGGCTTGGTAGGGAAAAGGGATGATAAAAAGGGAGTTATTTGTGATGCCACCCGTGGTATGTGGCTATAGGTGGCCACCGCTGCTACAGAACCTCCGGGGATGATGGACGGGCAACTGGGATGGAGCGGCTTCCCACGGGCAGAGCGGATCCCCGGGGCAGTGAATGTAGTAAGGGTGTAGGGTGCAGGATGGCGGGCGCAAAACAACAGACAGACTCATGGTTTGTTGGTTCCTGAGTCCTTTTACTAGTGCAACTGTAATTCTGCTTGATGTTAAGCTGAGTCCTTCACCTGAGAGCAACTCGGGGTTCTCCTCATCCGGCAGGTTCTGAGGCCTCCTTTCTGCGCTGTGTGTGTAGGCTCCTGCTGCTGCTTTAGCTAAGCTGCTGGCCCTCTCTCTCTCCTGCAAGGTGCCAGTATGGCAGGCAACTCGAGTCCTTTATTAGACCCTCTGTTTGGGCGGCTGTCCCTGGGCTCTCTATGCTGCTTTGCCTCTGGGCACAGTGTGGCTGGGGAACCTGAAATTCCCCACCTTCAGGTACTGTCTGCCAGGATATTAGGCTCTGCACAGCCTCGGAGTCCAATGTCTGTTCTTGGTGCTTTCCTCTGGGTGAGCTCTGCTCCCCAGTGCCTCTCCACTTCCTTAGGTCCTTGCCTTGGGCCCTCATGCTGAGTTAGCTATCCTGGGACAAGCTTAGTGTAGCTACCAGTCCACCAGGATGTCTTCCTCAGTCCTCCTAGGAATTGAACTAACTAGCTCCGCCCCCTTCTGGCCTGGAGGCAGAAAGGTGTTGTGTGCGGTTACTTGCCTGGTGTGAATACCCTTCCATTGTTCTTAAGTGTGACACTACTACCCGGAGGCGATAATGACACGGTTGCAATTGGACCTTGGGGTGTTACATCACTGTCTTGAGTTTCTGCCCATCCATGGTGGGGTAATGGGTTCAATGTGGATTCCTGACGTGTGTCTTTCATGTAGTTTTTACATTGCGTCACAAGAAGGCGGTGAAAAGCCGGTAGCTCTATCTCTTCCAGCTCCTCCAGGTCTTCTCCCGTATCCTGCAAATGGGGCATCCTGGACAGAGCACCAGCAGTGGCGTTCCTGTGGTCTGCCTGATACTTGATGGTAAAGTTGTAATTTGACAGGAGGGCCATCCACCGCTGTTCTAATGCCCCTAGCTTTGCTGTCTGCAGGTGGGTCAACGGCTTTTTATCCGTGAGATCGTAAATTTCTCTGTAGCCAGGTAATGCTTGAAATGCACGGTAACCGCCCAGACTACGGCTAGGAACTTTAACTTAAATGAGTCGTAGTTCTCTGGGTTCCTTTCTGTTGGACGGAGCTTCCTGCTGGCGTAGGTTATGACTCTTTCTCTTCCTCTTTGCACTTGGGATAACACTGCTCCTAATCCCATATTACTGGCGTCAGTGCACAACACAAATGGCTGGCTGTAATTAGGATAGTTTAGGATCTCATCCCCCATCATGGCCCACTTCAAATGACTTCAAATGACTCTCTTTCTGCAGGACTCGCTGCAGCCCGTAGTTGGTAGTTTCGGCGACCTGTTGTAACAAGACAATAATCTCCCCAAGACAATTTTCAATTACATTAGTGCCTAACGTTATCATTGGGTTACTTTCTCGTCGATCAACATAAAAAATTATCAATCCCTGGTCTTTTAATTCCACCTACAGTTAGGGCCAGAAATATTTGGACAGTGACACAAGTTTTGTTATTTTAGCTGTTTACAAAAACATGTTCAGAAATACAATTATATATATAATATGGGCTGAAAGTGCACACTCCCAGCTGCAATATGAGAGATTCCACATCCAAATCGGAGAAAGGGTTTAGGAATCATAGCTCTGTAATGCATAGCCTCCTCTTTTTCAAGGGACTAAAAGTAATTGGACAATGGACTGTAAGGGCTGCAATTAACTCTGAAGGCGTCTCCCTCGTTAACCTGTAATCAATGAAGTAGTTAAAAGGTCAGGGGTGGATTCCAGGTGTGTGGTTTTGCATTTGGAAGCTGTTGCTGTGACCAGACAACATGCGGTCAAAGGAACTCTCAATTGAGGTGAAGCAGAACATCCTGAGGCTGATAAAAAAGAAAAAATCCATCAGAGAGATAGCAGACATGCTTGGAGTAGCAAAATCAACAGTTGGGTACATTCTGAGAAAAAAGGAATTGACTGGTGAGCTTGGGAACTCAAAAAGGCCTGGGCGTCCACGGATGACAACAGTGGTGGATGATCGCCGCATACTTTATTTGGTGAAGAAGAACCCGTTCACAACATCAACTGAAGTCCAGAACACTCTCAGTGAAGTAGGTGTATCTGTCTCTAAGTCAACAGTAAAGAGAAGACTCCATGACAGTAAATACAAAGGGTTCACATCTAGATGCAAACCATTCATCAATTCCAAAAATAGACAGGCCAGAGTTAAATTTGCTGAAAAACACCTCAAGAAGCCAGCTCAGTTCTGGAAAAGTATTCTATGGACAGATGAGACAAAGATCAACCTGTACCAGAATGATGGGAAGAAAAAAGTTTGGAGAAGAAAGGGAACGGCACATGATCCAAGGCACTCCACATCCTCTGTAAAACATGGTGGAGGCAACGTGATGGCATGGGCACTTTCAATGGCACTGGGTCACTTGTGTTTATTGATGACATAACAGCAGACAAGAGTAGCCGGATGAATTCTGAAGTGTACCGGGATATACTTTCAGCCCAGATTCAGCCAAATGCTGCAAAGTTGATTGGACGGCGCTTCATAGTACAGA
Organism: Allobates femoralis; assembly: GCA_033576535.1. Lineage (NCBI taxonomy): Eukaryota > Metazoa > Chordata > Amphibia > Anura > Aromobatidae > Allobates > Allobates femoralis. The sequence continues at coordinate 52,144 of JARQOC010000473.1, read as the reverse complement.
TGGACAATGACCCCAAGCATACAGCCAAAGCTACCCAGGAGTTCATGAGTGCAAAAAAGTGGAACATTCTGCAATGGCCAAGTCAATCACCAGATCTTAACCCAATTGAGCATGCATTTCACTTGCTCAAATCCAGACTTAAGACGGAAAGACCCACAAATAAGCAAGACCTGAAGGCTGCGGCTGTAAAGGCCTGGCAAAGCATTAAGAAGGAGGAAACCCAGCGTTTGATGTCCATGGGTTCCAGACTTAAGGCAGTGATTGCCTCCAGAGGATTCGCAACAAAATATTGAAAATAAAAATATTTTGTTTGGGTTATGTTTATTTGTCCAATTACTTTTGACCTCCTAAAATGTGGAGTGTTTGTAAAGAAATGTGTACAATTCCTACATTTTCTATCAGATATTTTTGTTCAACCCTTCAAATTAAACGTTACAATCTGCACTTGAATTCTGTTGTAGGGGTTTCATTTCAAATCCAATGTGGTGGCATGCAGAGCCCAACTCGCGAAAATTGTGTCACTGTCCAAATATTTCTGGCCCTAACTGTATATGGTGACTTCTTTAAACCCAACCTGCAGCACAGGATTATCATTACTAGCATAAATAGTAAAGCTTTCAACTGGACGGTGTAAAATGTCAGAGTCTGCCCAGTACCTATTGTAAAGGATATAGGGTATTGATGTCACCTGCAAGCCTGTGTTCAGCAAAGCGTACATCGGAATGCCATCTAGCACGACAGGCAGGACCGGGCGTCCTCCCATGTACCTGTCACGCCAGTTCAGTGGGCCTGACGGTCTTATTCCTGAGGGGTGGCCAGCTGCCCTAGGATCTCCTCGTTTAAAGTACAGAATCTTGCAGCATGGCCCGGCTTGTCGCAGCAGCAGCAGATGGACTTTCCTTTAGGATCACAGCTATCGCTGCGTTGTCCTCGGATCATTGGGTGCCTCCTCTGTCGCATCCACTGGATGTCATCTCTGCTGGAATCCAACTCGATATTCTCCACCGGTTTGGATCTTTGCATCGCTTGCATAGCTTTGGCCATCTCTGCCATGCTCTTAGTCAGGTCCTCAACCTTTAAATACAAAACCTCAGTGGTCATAGGCTCAAGAGTCTGTGCACTGGTGTGATAGTCCACAGGTGACGGGATACGCAAGGACTGCACGGAACACAGAGTGTTAAACAAATGCACTTTTAATATAACTGGGGGAAAAGTGCGGGAGAGAAGGGGAAGGAGCGGGAAGGTATGCAAAAGTAAATACAATATATATAACCACTGTGACTAGTTTGCCGAGAATGCAAGGTCTCTGAACGTCTTTAAATAAAGAAATGCAAAGTCTTTATCGAGCGAGACGCAGAGTTTGTTTTCTTTCTATAACTTGTATATCGAACTGCAGAGTCTTTTCCTATCTGTCCCTAACTAAAACAGTGTGCACACTTTACTGTGAGTTTTACTGCAAGTTTTACTACGAGGTACCTCGTTGCCGTTGGGGCCCGTAATTCGCTGACAGGTGTCTCTCAAGTGCAGTCCTTCTTTGGATCTGTGCCTTGCACGTGCAATCTGGCTCCTCACTCCACATCCAGTCTCTTTAGGTCTGTGTCTCTCTCTGCAACACACGTGGAAGTTGTCTCTCTTCTCCTTCTGGAGACCCCACCCATCCATCTCCTGGACTGTTCCATGTCACTCTCAGCAGCAGGGGGGTTTATCTCTGCTATCCTTTCTTTTTGGCAGCAGGTGGCAGTATAACACAAGGAAGAGTCCACAAAACATTTATATACATGGTTAAAGGACTGTTAACAGGTCTTACATTTCCCCCCCTCTTTAACATCGGCCGTTCTGGCTGGTACTCTCCTGAGGCCCTCTGCACAAGAACACACGATGGCAACCTCTGCCGTGCTTTACAACCTGCTGCCTGGGAGCCAATGTCTTACAACCGACTCCAGTGACAGAATACACAAATTCATCTGCCAAGTACCGATCAGGGGGAATATCAGCATTAGCCCGTTCAGTCCTACGTGGAGGTACGGCTAATTCACCAGACGCTGGTGCAGTAGCAGGGAGTACAATATCCTCGTCATCATCTCTGGAGATTGGTGGCTCATGCTCTGCAGGGGTGGCACCTGCATCTTGAACGGATGGGGGGTTTGACCCTCCCCAGTCTGTTGGATTGGATGCGGCCTGCCACCATTCTTCATCGTCAGAGCCCTCCTCGAGAGTAACAGGAATGGGCACAGGCACAGTTCCCGAGTCGCTTTGTCCGGTCCTGTCTTCTGAATAGCAGAGCCTCAGCATGTTACGATGCAGGATGAGGGTGCCGCCTTCCCGCTCGCTTCTCACTTCGTACACTGGCCCATCAGGAGATACTCTTCTGGTCACAATGTACGGCACTGGTTTCCAGCGCTCACTCAACTTGTGTCTCGGGTGTTTCTCTGCAACTAGCACTCTGTCTCCTGGTAAGAACGGGGCCTCATGTATAGGTTCCTGCCGGGGGTATATCTTTTCTTGTAACTGCTTGGTGACAATTCGATGGATAGTCTCCAGCCGTCGACGGTGACAGTCAACCCAAGAACCTACGCTCTGACTTTCACTGATCTCGGGTGGAGCCAGGTTTAGTTCTTCAATGCCTCTTCCAGCTCTTCCGAACAATAGCACGTATCCAGTGGTGGAGTGGACACGGTTATTGTATGCCCATACGAGTCCTGCGAGATAACTGGGCCAGTGACTCTTACGATCATCTTCCAATGTGCGTAGCATTTGTAGGAGGGTCCGGTTAAACCTCTCGCAGGCTCCGTTGCCCTGTGGATGATAAGGCATGGTTCTTGACTTTTGCATCCCGTAGATCCTTTGCAGCTCTCTCATGACACTGCCCTGAAAGCAGGCCCCTTGATCAGAGTGTATCCTTTTAGGGCAGCCGTATACCCGGATAAAGTCATCACTGATGGCTCGAGCAGCTGATTCAGCCGTCTGATCTCTGGTGGGCGTCACCACCGCAAATTTTGAGAAGTGGTCTGTCATCACAAGGCAGAACTGATAGCCCCGGTGGGAGTGGCCAATCTTCAGGTAATCTATCATAAGTACTTCCAATGGCTCTTTGGTGACAATGGTCTGTACTGGTGCTCGCTGTGGGAGAGCTTTATTTATCTCGCAGGAACGACACAGTTTACAGGCCTTCTCCACTGCCCGAAGCATCTGAGGACAGTACACTATTCTTTGCAACCACTGGTAAGTCTTGTCCGGCCCAAAATGGGCTCCTCTCTCATGCGCTTCTCGGGTCATTGGTACTGCCATCTTCTGGGGTATCACCACTTGCCACCGTACTTCCAGCTCCTTGGCTAGGTGCACCTTCCCATACAGCATCCCTTCTTGCACCGATAGCTTGTCCCACTGGCTGAGAATCTGTAGGGCCGCGTGTGACAGCATGGCCCGTATTTCCTTCGTAGGCTTATGCTGCCGGATCACCCACTCTTTCACTTGAAGCAGTTCTGGATCAGATGACTGGATCTTCACCCATTCCTCTCTGGTCTGGCCAAGCAGGCGCGATGTTGTGCCCGACGTAATCTCCAGTATACAAGCCTCCACCACTTGGGCGGTGAATTTACTGAAGTCTGGAATTTCGTCTTCCTCTAACTGCTCATGTCTTTCCCCCACTGGGGCTTCCGTGGTAACACGAGAGAGGGCATGCGCATTCTGATTTTCGTGCTTGGAACGGTACTGCACATGATAATTATATCTGGAGAGTCGTGCCAACCACCTCTGTTCCATTGCCCCCAGTTTGGCGGTGGAGATGTGAGCTAGTGGATTATTGTCCGTATAGACTTCATTCTGAGCTCCCGTGAGATATTCAGAGAACCTTTCGGTTATTGCCCATACTAGTGCCAGTAACTCCAGACGAAAAGAACTGTAATTCTCAGGTTTGCGTTCGGCTTCTCGCAACATCCGACTTCCATATGCAATCACCCGTTCGATACCGTCCTGTACCTGGACCAGTACTGCACCCAGACCGTAGAGGCTCGTGTCTGTATATAACCGAAAAGGGAGGTTGTAGTCTGCATAGGCAAGCACAGGGGCACTGACCAAGGCCTCTTTCAGTCAGTGTAAGGCTTCTGCTTGTCTTGGTCCCCAGTGAATTTTCTGTGCCTTTGGTCCTTTCGCAGTTCCTCGGAGCAATTCATGCAAAGGTTCTGCCTCCTTCACGAAGTCCTTGATAAAGCGACGGTAGTATCCGGCCAGTCCCAAGAAAGCTTGAACTTCCCTCACTGTGCTGGGTGTGGGCCATTGTAGCACTGCTCTCACTTTCCCATCGGACGGCTGCACGCCGGCCTCCGTCACCTTGTGCCCGAGATATTCAATCTCTTTTTGAAAGATCCGCCATTTTTTTGGTTTCAGTTTAAGCCCATGGTCCCGTAACCGTTGGAACACTTGACCCAGTTGTTCGAGATGTTTTTCGAAGGTTGCAAAGTACACTACAATGTCATCCAGATAAATCAACGTGGCTTCGAAGTTCATGTCTCCAAGGCAACTCTCCATGAGGAGCTGAAAAGTTCCTGGGGCATTATTTCGCCCAAACGGCATGCGATTGAACTCGGAGAGTCCCATGGGCACAATGAATGCGGTCTTGGCCTTGTCTTTCTCTGCCACAGGGACCTGCCAATATCCGCTTGCTAGATCAAGGGAGGAGAAGTAGCGTGCCTTTCCCAGCGCAGACAGGGACTCCTCTATCCGGGGCAGGGGATAGGAATCACGAACAGTGCATCCATTAAGCTTGCGGTAGTCAACACAGAAGCGAGTAGACCCATCCTTTTTCTTGACCAGCACGATTGGGGCAGCCCATGGACTCTGACTCTCTCTTATCACCCCGCTCTTCAGCATCTGTGCCAAGAGCTCTTTCACCTCTTGGTAATATTTTGGGGGTATTTGTCTGTACCTCTCTCTGATCGGCGGTGCATCTCCCGTGGGTATTTCATGCCGAATATTGTCAGTACAGCCGAAGTCTTCTGCATGACGGGAGAACGTGGCTTGATTCTCCCAGATGAAGTCTTCTATGGCCTGGCCTTGCTCTGAAGCGAAGGGTGTCAGGTCCACTTCCATCTGTCCTAGGATAACTTGACTGTTCCACTGATCAGTGGGCTTCTCTTCTCTCTCTATAGAAACAGCCAAAGTCCAGGTCTCCCCTGCCATGGGCTTCAATTCAATCAATTCTGCGTTCGCCACCTCTTCAGGCGCCAGGTAGACATGAGCCAGAACAACTCCCGAGGTCAAGGTGTAGGCCTGTTCACCGGTGTTCACACAACGAAAAGGGACTCTTCCATTTCTTACTGTTGCTAAAGTGCGAGCCACCAACGGTTCGTCTCCGTTCTCTTCACCACGGTAAGGTTCCCTCGAGCATACGATGGGCCCCGACTGGCAAGGTGAGGACTGTCTCCCGATTTGGAGGTAGAGTAATTGTTGTCTGTCTTGGGACTCGAACCCTCCCCACTGGGTAGCGGCTCCTACCATTCCTCCACAGCCCCCTGGCACGGATAAGGTGTTGGAAGACCTTTTGAGCAGGCCTGTTAGCAGCAGTCATTTTCCAGTAATCACAGCCTTCCTTGTTGAAGAGCAACTGGTCTAGTTCCTTCAGGATGTTCATGCCCACGATAGCCGGCACTTCTCTGTCATACCGGCCCTCCGTTAACACAATCCCTTTTTGGCCTAAGTTCTGACCATAGGCACGTATGTTCATCCACACAACCCCTACAACCGGAATAGGAAGATTATTCGCAGCCTTCAGTCTGATATGTGTCCTTTTATCAATGGATACAGTTTGTCCAAAGTGTTGATAGAAGAACTGTTCTGGCATGGTGGTCACTTGAGACCCAGTATCCATCAGGCATCTTACTGCTTTCCCTTCAAATTCGGCAGTGATCGTTGGCGTGCTGGCTGCTATATCTTCAGGGTGGTTGTTTTCTCTAAGCTCAGTTGGTCCCCCCCCCATGTGCCCGACCATGGAGGGAGGTACTAGTTTAACGGCGGTCTTTCTTGAGACATCCTCCTCTCCGGGCAGTGCCGTGATATATGGTCCTGATATCCACAGTTCCAGCATTGGTAGTCTCTAGCAGGTCTGGATCGTCTCTGCTCGATCTGTCCCCTCTCTTCTCGATAGGTATACATGCGGGTACCCGGCCGCGGTGCTGCCGTTTGTACTTCTGACGCCGTGGCTTGCATATTCTTCAGCAACTCTTGTAGAGCAGTAACAGTCTCTTGTAACTGATCCACTTTAGCTTCAAGCTGGCTTGGTTCTTGGTTTCTCTCACTCGGGACTACCCTATGAGCACAAACTTCTACCCCCGCGTTCTGCGGGTCGCAATTTTCAGCTTGTGTGCGGGAGACTGCTTCTTCCAGTACTTCCTGAAAAGTTAATTTTTTTTCTACCCTGAGCCGTTCACGGAGAGCACTTCTGATCTTGGGGTTATGTAATCCTCTGAGGAATTGATCTCGCAGGGTACGGTCAGCGTAACCAGGGGTTTGTGCTAGCTCTGGCTCTGCTGTAAGCATTTGTCTCATTATTCTCTGGAGGGCATTCGCATACTGTGGCAAGCCTTCTTCTTCACCCTGCAGCCGGTAGAACAGTTGTGCCTGCAAATCACTTGCTTCTGGCTTCCCGCCATACACCCTCTCCAGAATCTTCACCACCTGTTCTAACGTCTTTCTTTCACTCTCAGGACGCAATAAAATAGTCTCTTGAGCATGGCCCTCGAGGGCAATCAACAGTATCTCCCCTTGGTTTTCTGCAGTTACTCCTGCTACTTTCAACATGCCCCTCACTCTCAGTGCCCAGTCATGGAGAGGTACATTGTTGCCAGTAAATATTGGTATATGGGTCAGCATGGCACCCAGGGACAGTTGCCTTGCTGGTATTCCCCCATCAGGTTGTATTGGAACATTTACATCAACAACATCCCTCTGTCCTTCCATTGTTCAGTACCAGCCTGCATATCCTGCCGACTAGTGTAATAGCCCACAGGTGACGGGATACGCAAGGACTGCACGGAACACAGAGTGTTAAACAAATGCACTTTTAATATAACTGGGGGAAAAGTGCGGAAAAGAAGGGGAAGGAGCGGGAAGGTGTGTAAAAGTAAATACAATATATATATAACCACTGTGACTAGTTTGCCGAGAATGCAAGGTCTCTGAATGTCTTTAAATAAAGAAATGCAAAGTCTTTATCGAGCGAGACGCAGAGTTTGTTTTCTTTCTATAACTTGTATATCGAACTGCAGAGTCTTTTCCTATCTGTCCCTAACTAAAACAGTGTGCACACTTTACTGTGAGTTTTACTGCAAGTTTTACTGCGAGGTACCTCGTTGCCGTTGGGGCCCGTAATTCGCTGACAGGCGTCTCTCAAGTGCAGTCCTTGTTTGGATCTGTGCCTTGCACGTGCAGTCTGGCTCCTCACTCCACATCCAGTCTCTTTAGGTCTGTGTCTCTCTCTGCAACACACGTGGAAGTTGTCTCTCTTCTCCTTCTGGAGACCCCACCCATCCATCTCCTGGACTGTTCCATGTCACTCTCAGCAGCAGGGGGGTTTATCTCTGCTATCCTTTCTTTTTGGCAGCAGGTGGCAGTATAACACAAGGAAGAGTCCACAAAACATTTATATACATGGTTAAAGGACTGTTAACAGGTCTTACACTGGCACCTGCTGTGGCCTGTGGGGTTTGTGCCCACTGTTGGTGGTATGTTATGGCCAGGCGTTGTGCAGGTTCGGGACCACTGGCTGTCTCTTCTTGCAATATCCTGATAGCCCTGTCCTTAAATTGTGCAAAGCCTGGATCAGAGTTCTGTATGGCCATCATATGCAGTTGTACTCTGTGGGCAGGGGATAGGAGCCCCTCAATAAACTGTTCAATAAGCAATTTGTTCTCTTCTTGTACACCATTTGGGTCTGTCTGTTTCATTGCCCTCAGCGCTTCCTGGAGGTTTTAAGCAAAGTCTCTTATGTTGTCTTGCACCCTCTGTTTACACCCGAAGAATCTTATTTTTAGCTTTGCAGCAGTGCAGGTATCAAAGGTGACTTTCAGTCTGGCCATTAAATGTTCAGCAGCCTCTTTATCAGTGTCCAGCCAGGACTTTACCTCCTGCTGGGCTGCCTCAATTAATTGCCCAATCAATATACTGACTCGTTGATCTTCTGTCAGGGGGTATACTCTATAATAACTGTGCAGTCTCTCCCTGAAGTCTGTCAGGGTATTTGGTTCCCCTGGGTATTGCAGCAACCACACCGCCCCTGGTATGTACAGCATCAGGAATGGCATTAGTGGGTCCATGGCTGGTACTGCGGCGGCAGCTAGGGCTCCGGCTGCTACTTGGGCTGCACTCGGTGCTGTGGAATGGGTTGCAGCTGCCCCCAGCACGAGCTCCTCTCCACCCAGCTCTGACATTTTCCTCCCCCCTAGTGAACCTTAGCCCTTCTGGTCCATCACTTCCGTGGGGATAATCAGCTTCAGTTCCGCCGGTGGGATAGGGTTTCTCGTCCCCACTGGATGTCGTCAGAGCGTAGGTTGGGCTTCCTTTCACTCTCTTTGTAGGGTACCGCCCATGATGACATGCCCCCTCAGCTTCCCGCGCACCTCACATTTCAACAAGGGTGACAGTCAAAAACACACAGTTCAATAGAGTTCACGGCACACAGTACCCGTATACGGTACGTCGGGCACGATATCCTGTTCGCTATGCCAGAAACTGATGCGCCCCAGGGTCGTGGGGTACTCAGAACCAGGCTGCTGTGTTTCTGGGGATTCACAGGGGTCGAGACCCGGCTCCGTGACCCTAGGTTCAGTTGTTAAAGAGTTTTTGGGGAATAGGGTAGTTTAAAAGGAAAGTTATTTCTGAAGCCACCCGTGGTTTGTGGCTATGAGTGGCCAACGCTGCTGCAGAACCTCTGGGGACAATGGATGGGCAGCTAGTATGTAGTGGCTCCCCACGAGTGGAGCGGTTCCCCAGGGCAGTGGATGTTGAAAGGGTGTAGGGTGCAGTATGGAGGCCCCTGCGGCTGCTTAAGCTTAGCTGCGGCCCTTGTCGAGCCCACTGGGATGAGAGTACTCGGTACAGGACCGCGTTGCTGCGGGGGATGTCACGGAGGTCCTGATCCGGACCGTGTCCCGGGCCCTAGCAATAATAAGGGGGTATGTACAGGGGATAGAGTTTATCAATACGCCACCCACGGTGTGTGGTCAGTATGGGGGACCACCGCTGCTGCAGAACCTCCGGGGATCATGTTAGGCAGCTCAGATGGTACTGCTCTCCGTAGGTAGAAGCAAGGTCCCCGGGGCAGTGGTTGGTATAGTCTATGGTGGATGTAATGGTAGGGGGTGATAGTGGAGACGGGTTAAGGAACACACACTCACGTTTTGTAGTTTCCAAAGCTTTACTGTGATGTTGTTGCAGATTATAGTCCACGGAGTCTGTACTGGGGCCAGGTTCTCTCACCCTGTCTGGGTCCTCAGCTACCTCGTGCTGCGCTGTGTGTGTCCTTGCTGCTGCTTCTAGCTTAGCTGCTGGCACTGTCTCACTCTTTCTTTCTCTGCTGGTACCACTTGGCTAGGCAACTTGAGTCTTCTGTGTTGTACTGACCCCGCCGTGTTGCTTTGCTCTGGTACTGTGGTGGTCTAGAGACTCCACTACTCCTGGGTTCACTGTGCTGTGTGTGTCAGTCACAGTGTCGGATCCGGTGTCCGTTCTGTGCGCTCTTCTGGGGCGAGTAGTGGTGGCACTCAAGCTCCCAGATGTCTTCCTCTGTCTTTTGGTTCTCCTCTCCTCAGACCCTAGCTAGGCCTGGAATCAGTGAACAGACTGTAGAGAAGCCTCTCGAAGCTCCTTGACACTACAGTCTCTCTCCTCTTCACTGTACTGCCTGTACTGAACTCACCCTGATTCCTCAAGAGCTGGAGTATATAAGAGAGCAGGTTGTGCTCCCCCTCCTGGCCCAGAGGTGCTAGTGTAAGTCAGTGTGTTGTGGGAAGGGAATCCGTGTAATGTTACTGTAGCACATTAACCCCAGAGGTGCCACACCCTCTCTCTCCTACTGCGTGCTGTATGACGGGCAGCTTGAGTCCTTCTCCAGGCCCACTTCTCAGGTGGCTGCTCCTGGGCTCTTCATGCTGCTTTGCCTCCGGGCACTTTGGTGTGGATGGGGGACTTGGAATCTGCCACCCTCCAGTATTGGCTGGCAGTATGTTAGGCCCTGCATAGCCTCGGACTCCAGTGTCCGTTTCTTGGTGCTCACTCCTCTGGGGTGAGCTCGACACCGCTCCAGTCCTCGACTTCCTAAGACCCCTGCCTACGGGTCACTCAAGCTAACTTTAGCTCTCCTGGGACGAGCTTAGCACTGCTCCAGTCTACAGGATGTCTTCCTCGGTTCTGCACCGTACTGAACTGACTAAGTCCGCACCAGACCAGAATTTATAGGGGAGCTTACCCTTAACCTGGGTTTAGAGTGCCCCCCTTCAGGCCTGGAGGTAGAAAGGTGTTGCTTTTTTTTTTGCCTGGTGCGGATTCCCTCTGTTGCTCTCAGGTATGACACTACCCCAGGGGGAGATAATGACATTGTGGTAGCCAGACTCTGGGGTACCACACATACCTGTGACAGGAGGCGGTGAGTGCAGGGCGGAAGGCCGGTGCAGATTAATAACGCTGCACCTAAAATCTGGGAGCAGCGAGGCTGGACCACATAGGCTGCGCCTTACAGCATGAGCACACACCCTGAAGAATTAGTAACATAGGGGAGAGGAGACAAGTAACTAAACTACTGCCACAAAGCAGGAAGGGGAGATACCCTATTTATGTGTTGCCCTATAACACCAGTGCTGTGTAAGTAACCCTGCATTACCCAGTGACTTTGCTCTAATAAAGTAAGCCTACACTCAGATCTAGGGTTACGCTGCCCCCTGCTGGATTCAAGTACTACCTAACAGTGCTGTGCAACTAACCCTACATTACCCAGTGAATTTATTCCTTCCTTGGCTGACTGTATCATATCATTAAGGGCACCACACCAGCGGATAGGACTTTATCTGGATCCTATAAGTGCTGATTGGCCATATAGTCCTATTAGTACCTCCAAGGACAGCTCCCTCTTTACAGGAGCAGAGTATTTGGTTATTTCAATGTGAGTGAATACTCATTAGTGATGTCACCAATATATCTACATACGTGTGTCAAAGCTGTTGTGCATTATGGATAAGTTTATGGCTAAATCCAGCAAAGGAAACTGTCCCTCGACTCGGCAGCAGACCACGACCTCTGCAACTAAGATACCTACTGACACTGGACATGAGGATACACAATCTTTTGCTCAGGCCATTACATAATTACTAATGCCAAAAATCAACTCCCGATTGGCAACATTTCAGGCAACTCTGGATACTACTGCCTCTCAGGTTAACACATAGGCAGCACGTCTGACAGCCACAAAACAAAGAGTGTCAGATTTGGAGGACGTGATTGCAAGCCTTGAAAGCCTTGAAAATCGAAAGAGTTCATTGCTTAGGTCCTCCTAGGAATGATGACAATTTTAGACCACCTCCAGTAATTTTTCGGGTCCTAGATTTTAGAGACAAAGTCAGCCTTTTATCTGCATACAGGAAGATGCAACCATCCTATGACCACCATAAACGTTTCCTCATTCAAGACTACTTGGCCCCGCAAGTGCGATCTTAGTGGGGAAGAACATCCGGTTTTGTTTCAGTACCCATCAATTCTACAATTTTCTATGGATGGAAAGACCTGGGTCTTTAATGAGCCAGAAAAGGCGCTACAATGTCTTCACGCAGAAGCCCAACCAACAACGCAGAATTCGGATGAGACCTGAAGGCACGGGTCCTCTTTATATCCTTTTCTTTTTTTTCCTACTAGCGTGACAACACTCTTTATGTCTTTCTCTTGTTGAGACATTGAACTTCTCTATTGAATATGTCTCTGTTGGTTATAACTTTCAAATATATTTTGAGATTGGTTAATTGTTAGGTAGAGTTGTTACCTTTTGGGGGGAGGGTCCCTTCATGCATTCATATTATTCTCTAGTCAGTGTGACCCCCACTCTCACTCGCTGGGATGGGTGAGGGGCCTACACACATCTGATACTACTCTGGTTAATATTTCTGCGTTCAGATATAGGTTAAATGGCAGACTTGGAAAATATTACTGTGTCCACAATGCACTATACTCATGTTTCTGGAATGTAAATGGGCTCAACTCCCCAATTAGGAGAAAAAAGGATCTGCACTATCTCCAATGCACACATTTTCAAGTGATTTTTTTTGCAGGAGACCCATTGGGTGAAGGGAGATCACCGATCTTTATTTAGCAAAAAGAATGTTCTATGCACAGAGGAATCATATTCTAAAAAAACAGAGAGGAGTGGCAATCCTCATCAATAAGTGTATCAACTATGACATACAGGAGGTCTGGGAAGACCAAATGGGGAGATTCTTGATAGTAAATATCAAAATAAAAGGGGCCCCTTACTGCTTGGCAAATGTCTACACTCCCAACACTCCAGATACTCAGTTCCAATGTCAGTTACTAGCAGGTTGGGATACATCTAATCTGATACTTGGTGGTGACTTTAATGAGGTCCATGACTCATCCCTTGACAGATCAGGTTCTAATAGATCAAGCATAGCAACACATGGAAGTCTTATACAGAAATTGATAGATCTGGGGCTGACGGATATATATGGAGGTGGCAACATCCCATAGAAAGAGACTATTCCCATTATTCCCATATCCATGAATCCCATGCCAGGCTGGACTACTGGTTAATAGGTTTGTCGGTGTTGCTGCTAGTACTCTCAACAGATATTTTGAATATTCATATACCCGACCATGCCACAATAGTGTTCAAATCTAGCTTAACAAACGTGGTACGAAGGGAGAGGAGGTGGAGGTTCCCTTCCTATTTATATTCATCTGATGATTTTAGGGCTTTTCTTATATCTTGGGATATATTTAAGGAGGACAAGGAACATTGCTGTGCTGTTCCCTTAATATCTTCATATGATTCAATACACTGTTTCATTATTTCCTGTTTCATGCTTGTCTGCTGCCACCTGCTGACCAGTAGCTATGTGTCACTCCCTCGCTCCTCCTTTAACATTTTTTCTAGGATGTGGGGGTGTCCTGCAGCCTTGTGTACTACCTCACTTCCAGGCATCCATTTTTACTCCAGCTACCAGTGTGAGAAGGACACATATGCCTTTGGGCTGTAGAAAGCAAAGTCTATTGACCAGTAGCAGCTTCAGCAGCTCAGTAGTGGCTCCAGGGGTGAACATCCACAAGACCCACCCATCCACCCTACTGCTTCTTGTATTTAATAACGAGTTGGAAAGATTAATCTTCGCAGTTTATACTTTTATTTCAGTATATTAAAATATCCAGTGTGGATTAGTGTTTAAAGTGATTGTGAAACTCAACAAAATATTAACAAACACCCTCCCCCCAGAAAGATAGTATAGACAAAGACAAGATCCACTTATTAGGCTGATAGAGAGGGGTGTCAATAGCAGTGCCTATAGCTGCCTTTTGTTTGTTAAACTGGAGATACTGCATTGGGTGTCCCTGGACACAATCTGTCTTCAAAATACAACCTGCGGTAGTCTCCCTTAATGTTAAATGTCTTGTTTGACTAGATTCAGTGTTTTGCCTACCGTGGTCTGGTGGCCTGCCCCCTTCCCCCCCGTCACAGGTCCTAAAAGTGTGACCACCGCTGCTGCAGAACCTCCGGGGATGATGCTTGGCAGCTTAAGGCCATGTGCACACGCTGAGTATTTGATGAGTTTTTTACCTCAGGATTTGTAGACAAAACCAGGAGTGGAGCAATCAGATGAAAAGTCTAATAGAAACACCTGCACCACTTCTGTATTTAATTATCCACTCCTGGTTTTGGCTACAAATCCTGAGGTAAAAAACTCATCAAATTCTCAACGTGTGCATGTGGCCTTAGATGGAACGGCTCTCCGCAGGTAGAGCCTGGTTCCCCGGGACAGTAGTAATTAAAGTCTATGATGGATGTTATAGAAGTTGCAGGAAAGGAATGACAGTGGAGACGTTGGCGGCTTGTGGGGGAGATTAGGGCTTGAGTAGAAGGATCTCACAAACTCACGGTTCTGAAGCTTTCCAAAGCTTTACTGTAGATGTTCTTTACAGAGGATTGTCCACGGAGTCTGTACTGGGGCCGGGTTGCTCCCACCATGTCCGGGTCCTCAGCTTCCCCCTGCTGCGCTGTGTGATGTGGCCCTGCTGCTGCTTCTAGCTGAGCTGCTGGCACTGTCTCTCCTCACAGGTACCCCCTTTGCTAGGCAACTTGAGTCTTCCTTGTGCTTCTGACCCCGCCGTGTTGCTTCGCTCAGGTACAGTGTTGATCTACAACCTCCACTAACCCAGTATTTACTGTGCTGTGTGTGTCAGTCACAGTTTCAGATCCAGTATCCAATCTGTGCGCTCCTCCAGGGCGAGTGGTGATGTCACTCAGTCTCCCACATGTGTTCCTCTGTCTTCTGTTCTCCTTCCCTCAGACCCTGACTAGACCTGGAATCGATGAGCAGACTGTAGAGAAGCCTGACACAGCTCCTTTACTCTACAGTCTCTCTCAGTTCTCCCAGGAACTGGACTCTTCACAGAACTCCTACGTACTGAACTAACTACTTCCTCTTGACCCAAAGTATATAAGGGAGCTGGTTTAGCTCCCCCTCCTGGCCCAGAGGTGCTAGTGTAGTGTCAGTGTTGTGTGGGGAGGGAACCCGTGTGATTTTACTGTGGCACATTAACCCTTGGGGTGCCACATTCCCCCTTAGTTAAAGACAGTACTCCGGGACTGTGGAAAACAAGTAAACAAACAGGTAATACAGTTAATTTTTACAGAGACTTAAAAGTAAATAGTACAAAAATCACTAAAGTTCGAAAAGAGTCCAAAAATTCAAAAAGCAGTACTTCCGGGGGTTTAGTCTATTGCCTCCGGGCTCATGAATATATACAAGAAAATTTGTACCACAACCAGTCCGTGGTATATATGGTCCATAAATTATCAAGAGAAGTTCAAAGTTCAAGAATTTATCGCAAGTTCGTACAAGATAGTCTCTGTAGGTACCGGGCTTTTTTAACGTTGCATTAATTATGTACATTCGTCCACAGGTGTATCTGCTTAGGAGGCCTGGGTTCGCTACACCACCCCCAGGCACTTGCTTTCCCTAACTTAATGTGGATGGGGGTCAATCTAGTTCCTCCACCCTCTTGGACACGGTCTACCGGGTTCAATTTACATTTACATAAACATATTTACACTTTACAGTTAATTTGACATTTCAATCTTTGTACCTAGCTGGTAACTGACCCTTGGTACTACGCTCTGATCTGCGTATTTCTGGCGTACTTAGCATGATGGTGTGGGTGGACGTGTACCTACTTGGGGTGTCTGGTACTATGGCAGATGGAGGTCTGACTGTAGGACTGGCAAGTTCACTGGGACCAGGAATTGGTTCTTCCTCTACGGGTTCTACTTCCAGTTCTTCAGGTCTTGGGACTTCTGGTAATACTGGTTCTGGTGTTGGTTCCACTATTGGAGGGAAAGCAATCATTGGTACTACAACTGCTCCGTAGTAATTTGGCCATGTTTTGGGGAAATCTCCTAGTACCGTATGGAATACTTCTTCTTTCTCTTTGACAGGTTGGACCTGTACGGGTTCTGTTACTTCAGGGTTTCAGGACACGGTTTGAGATGGTCTCTGGACACAACTATTAAAGTTCTTCCTTCGTCTTTACTTATTAGACACGTTTTAGCATTGTCTAAGTTAGATTATAAGACTGTGTATGGGTGGTTTCCCACTGATTATCCAATTTGTTAGTGCGTCTCTTTCCCTTGAGAACTTGCTCACCAGGTTTTTATGGAGTTGCTTGAGCACGTTGGTTATAGGTTCTCTCTTGTCTTGCTCTAGCTTGCTGAAGATTTTTCTCTACGCACTCTTGTACTTGACGATACTGTTGTTGACGTAGGGTATTGTGACGGGGTGTAAGGCAGAGCAAGAAGGGACAACAGGCCTAGGGACGATCCAACAGATTTATTAACAAGAACGCTGGAACCACACACGCAGGTAGATCTACAGAGTAGGGATGGGCGAGTCTACTCGCTAGGACTCGGGACTCGGCGATTCTGAAGGTACTCGCAGGACTCGTTACTCGGCGAATCTCCCAGCTTGGACTCGCACAGTGACGAGTCCAATGGAATTCAATGGCAATAAGCTTGACTCGTCACAGATACCCGCTGTCAGCAGCGAGTCTGAGCGAGTCTACGATTCCGAGTCCTACGAGTCTACGAATCCGAGTCCTGTATACTGTATTCGGGATTCGGACTGTGGAATACAGAATCTGTTATGTTCCGAGTCAGCACAGCGTGCGTGTTAGGTCAGAAAACTTGTGAAGATAGCCAATCATAGTCAGTAATGGCATAGCAAAGTTGGTTGTGTCAGGACTATGATTGGCTGCTGTCCAGCGTCATGCCTATGTCATCTATGACAGGCAAGGCAGTATATAAGGCTTGTCCCCGCCATTTTGGGCACATTCCTGAGACGATCTGACCTAGTATAGGGAGAGAGAGATATATGCTGGAGCAGATCAGGGATTGTCAGTGTAGGGAAGATTCCTTTTATTAACCCAAAAAGCTCTTCTGAGAGCTAGGAGGAGGACGGAGTAGTGCTGTGTAGGCAGGCAGGGAGGGAAGGAAGGAGAAGCCTTAGTGCACACAGGACGGACCTCATAGCTTAGCTTACTCACTCAGCTTTGCTAACAGCTGCAGTCAGAGGCTTAGCTGAGGTGCTGTTTCATTTTTGTTTTTGCACCAGATCGATTTTTGTTCCTAATAAGCCATAGAGCGTTATTTTTTCTGTGGCAGACCAGTGCGTTGCTGCTAGCACGTACTCCACCTTAGGGAGTGTAGTGTGCGGCTTCACTGCCAAGTGTGAGTGCGCACACTTACCCCGCCAGCAAGTGACGCATTCAGCTAACCTAACCACATCTCGGTGGCTGTGCGCACTTGAAACTAATTTTTTTAGGGAGTGTAGTGTGCGGCTTCACTGCCAAGTGTGACAGCGCACACTTACCCCGCCAGCAAGTGACGCATTCAGCTAACCTAACCACATCTCGGTGGCTGTGCGCACTTGAAACTAATTTTTTTAGGGAGTGTAGTGTGCGGCTTCACTGCTAAGTGTGACAGCGCACACTTACCCCGCCAGCAAGTGACGCATTCAGCTAACCTAACCACATCTCGGTGGCTGTGCGCACTTGAAACTAATTTTTTTAGGGAGTGTAGTGTGCGGCTTCACTGCCAAGTGTGAGAGCGCACACTTACCCCGCCAGCAAGTGACGCATTCAGCTAACCTAACCACATCTCGGTGGCTGTGCGCACTTCAAACCAATTTTTTTAGGGAGTGTAGTGTGCGGTTTCACTGCCAAGTGTGAGAGCGCACACTTACCCCGCCAGCAAGTGACGCATTTGACTCACCGCGGCCGTCTGACTCCGGTTTAGACAGGCGATTCTTCTCCTTCCTTGTCACGGGTGGACCGCGCCTGCCGGTAGTGGGGCCCGGTGTAGTGCAGATCAAAAATGAAGACGTCTTAGTGGGAACAGATTAAAGGGGGTTTTAATTTGTTTTCTTCGTGACGCCACCTATGAGTAGATTCGGTAAGGGCTACCGACGCTGCGGAACCTCCCGGGGTGATGGACAGCAGCAAGATGTTACGCTCCCCACAGGCTGAGCGGTGATCCCCGGGGGCTGGAGCTGCTCAAGATGTTGTGCGGCAGCTGCGGTTACCTTTAGTTAACGACGGACAGTTCATAAGGAGACACGGACACAGATAGTCTCTGCAACGGTTCTTTACTGTAACCAGCAGGCAGTACATGGCTTACAGTGGTTGAGTAGAAGACCGGGTGGACTCAGCAGTGATAGTGCTCCTCAGAGATCCGCAGTGTACCTCCTTTCTACCTCCTTAGCTTCTCTTGCCAGCGTCGCCCAGGAATACCAGGTCGGGTACGGGGAGGCTGCTTCAATGCCCTATCCATGATGTACGTTCTGGATTCTTTGGGGAGCCTTGGGTCCCTCAGTGGGTACACCGCTGGTTAGACGACTGGAAACTGGCTGGTGGTGGGGTGCTCCTATAAAGCTGCTCCTCCACGGGGCTGGTTCGCGTGGCAGAGGTGAACTGCTGCCAGCTTCGGTACCAGTGAACCGGCTGTGAGTTGTGGGCACGGGAGTCTTTTGGGAACCCGTGTAGATATGCCCATTCCCGGTGGTTAAGGCCTCAGGTGCTGACACCCGACCGGTGACGGCCCAGGGGCCCGCACGGAGTGCGGAGCCCCCGCTCCTCTCCAAGTTCTGTGTTCTAGGCTATGCTCTAGATTCCAGACTCTGTTCAGACTCTGTTCCAACTATCTAGATTATTGTGTGTTCTACTTCACTACCCTAACACTCCACCCACCAGGACCTAGGATTGGTCCCCTGTTCTAGGTGTTGTATGTTGGGTTGGATCTCAGAGTTAACTATTGCACTGCTTTGTCAAGAGAATATTGCGGCTGCAATACGCCCTTGTGACGCACTCGTTGCGGGGCGCCACACATTCAGCTAACCTAACCACATCTCGGTGGCTGTGCGCACTTGAAACTAATTTTTTTAGGGAGTGTAGTGTGAGGTTTCACTGCCAAGTGTGACAGCGCACACTTACCCCGCCAGCAAGTGACGCATTCAGCTAACCTAACCACATCTCGGTGGCTGTGCGCACTTCAAACCAATTTTTTTAGGGAGTGTAGTGTGCGGTTTCACTGCCAAGTGTGAGAGCGCACACTTACCCCGCCAGCAAGTGACGCATTCAGCTAACCTAACCACATCTCGGTGGCTGTGCGCACTTGAAACTAATTTTTTTAGGGAGTGTAGTGTGCGGCTTCACTGCCAAGTGTGACACCGCACACTTACCCCGCCAGCAAGTGACGCATTCAGCTAACCTAACCACATCTCGGTGGCTGTGCGCACTTGAAACTAATTTTTTTAGGGAGTGTAGTGTGCGGCTTCACTGCCAAGTGTGAGAGCGCACACTTACCCCGCCAGCAAGTGACGCATTTAGCTAACCTAACCACATCTCGGTGGCTGTGCGCACTTGAAACTAATTTTTTTAGGGAGTGTAGTGTGCGGCTTCACTGCTAAGTGTGACAGCGCACACTTACCCCGCCAGCAAGTGACGCATTCAGCTAACCTAACCACATCTCGGTGGCTGTGCGCACTTCAAACAAATTTTTTTAGGGAGTGTAGTGTGCGGTTTCACTGCCAAGTGTGAGAGCGCACACTTACCCCGCCAGCAAGTGACGCATTCAGCTAACCTAACCACATCTCGGTGGCTGTGCGCACTTCAAACCAATTTTTTTAGGGAGTGTAGTGTGCGGTTTCACTGCCAAGTGTGAGAGCGCACACTTACCCCGCCAGCAAGTGACGCATTCAGCTAACCTAACCACATCTCGGTGGCTGTGCGCACTTGAAACTAATTTTTTTAGGGAGTGTAGTGTGCGGTTTCACTGCCAAGTGTGAGAGCGCACACTTACCCCGCCAGCAAGTGACGCATTCAGCTAACCTAACCACATCTCGGTGGCTGTGCGCACTTGAAACTAATTTTTTTAGGGAGTGTAGTGTGCGGCTTCACTGCCAAGTGTGACAGTGCACACTTACCCCGCCAGCAAGTGACGCATTCAGCTAACCTAACCACATCTCGGTGGCTGTGCGCACTTCAAACCAATTTTTTTAGGGAGTGTAGTGTGCGGTTTCACTGCCAAGTGTGAGAGCGCACACTTACCCGCCAGCAAGTGACGCATTCAGCTAACCTAACCACATCTCGGTGGCTGTGCGCACTTGAAAGTAATTTTTTTAGGGAGTGTAGTGTGCGGCTTCACTGCCAAGTGTGACAGCGCACACTTACCCCGCCAGCAAGTGACGCATTCAGCTAACCTAACCACATCTCGGTGGCTGTGCGCACTTGAAACTAATTTTTTTAGGGAGTGTAGTGTGCGGCTTCACTGCCAAGTGTGAGAGCGCACACTTACCCCGCCAGCAAGTGACGCATTCAGCTAACCTAACCACATCTCGGTGGCTGTGCGCACTTCAAACTAATTTTTTTAGGGAGTGTAGTGTGCGGCTTCACTGCTAAGTGTGACAGCGCACACTTACCCCGCCAGCAAGTGACGCATTCAGCTAACCTAACCACATCTCGGTGGCTGTGCGCACTTCAAACAAATTTTTTTAGGGAGTGTAGTGTGCGGTTTCACTGCCAAGTGTGAGAGCGCACACTTACCCCGCCAGCAAGTGACGCATTCAGCTAACCTAACCACATCTCGGTGGCTGTGCGCACTTGAAACTAATTTTTTTAGGGAGTGTAGTGTGCGGCTTCACTGCCAAGTGTTAGAGCGCACACTTACCCCGCCAGCAAGTGACGCATTCAGCTAACCTAACCACATCTCGGTGGCTGTGCGCACTTCAAACTAATTTTTTTTAGGGAGTGTAGTGTGCGGCTTCACTGCCAAGTGTGAGAGCGCACACTTACCCCGCCAGCAAGTGACGCATTCAGCTAACCTAACCACATCTCGGTGGCTGTGCGCACTTGAAACTAATTTTTTTAGGGAGTGTAGTGTGCGGCTTCACTGCTAAGTGTGACAGCGCACACTTACCCCGCCAGCAAGTGACGCATACAGCAACACCTAACTCCAACTTGGTGACTGTGCATTCATCTACAATGTCTCAAAAAAAAACAATTACCAAAAAGGATGTTGCAAAGGGACAGGGACGAGCTCGTGGCCGCAGCAGTCTTGCCCAAGAAGGCACTGGTACAAGTACACAGCCTAGGATTGATAGAACGTCCTTTTTTCTACCTAGAAATCCCAGTACTCAAAGAAAACGTGTGTTGAGGCCGGATGAGCATGACAAGATAACATCTTGGATGGCTCAGACGCCCTCGACCACTGGTTCTTGCAGTACGCAATCATCCGTGGCAAGACATTCTAGTGTCGCTACAGACAATGCAGCGCCATCCAATCCTCAAAGTCGTCATATTGCCTCAACCCATCGGCAGCCAGAGGAAAATTTGAATATGGACCTTGGTCACTCGGATGACTTATTCGGTTCTTATCAAGGGGTTTCTTTGTCACTGCCTGACGAGATACTTGAAGTAGACGAAATGTCTACTCATGGCCAAAGTTTGGAAGTAGCGCGTCCTGAGGAAAGACACTTTCACGAAATGCAAACAGTATCTCAGGAGGTGGATGATGATGAGGATGATGAGACACACATCTCATCTGGCCAGCCTGCTCAGTCAGTTTATCCAGAATCCTTTGAACTGGAAGGGGTGGATGATGACACCACAGATCCTACCTGGATTGCTGAATTGCATAGCCAAGAGAGCAGCCAGGAGGACGAAAGTGGCTATGTACCACTGGCAAAATCACAAAGGCGTACTGTCTCCAGAGCACAAACTGTGAGAACAGTTGCCCAAATAGCGTCAACTGTGGCACAAACTGTGCCAACTGTTGCACAAACTGCAAACACAGTTGCCCAAAATGTGTCCACAGTTGGTGTTGAACAGAGTCATCCTCCTCTTCCTCCAATTAAAAATAAAGGACGAACAGCCAGTGTGTGGAAATTTTTTAAGGATAGCCCAACATTACCAAATATGGTTATCTGTAAGATGTGCCAGGCAAGGCTTAGCAGAGGCACGGTAAAAGGAAACCAGAGCACCAGCAGTATGCGCAAGCATATGTCTCTTAAGCACCCAATTCAGTGGGCACCCTATCAGGGTTCAAAATCAGTGCCTTCTGATCCAAACACTTCCAGGCCACCTCAGATACATCCTTCACCAGCAAGTGTTCAGGCTTCAGCTCCTGCTCAAGCGTACTCCTCCCAAGGTGCTTTACAAGACAGACATGACAGTAGTCAATCCTCTTGTCAGTCTGGTCCAAACGTGCAGTTGTCAGTGCCACAGCTGTATGAAAGACAGCGGAAGTTCCAACCGACACACCCATATTCCCAAAAAGTGACAGCGAAAATAGCCAAGTTGTTAGCTGTGGAAATGCTGCCGTTTAGGCTTGTGGGTACAGAGTCTTTTCGGGAGTTGATGGCTGAGGCAGCACCACGATACTCTGTACCCAGCCGGTACTTTTTCTCACGTAGTGCCGTTCCCGCCTTACACCAGCACGTGGTTAACAACTTAAAACGTGCTTTAACAAATGCTGTCACCGCCAAAGTCCACCTAACTACGGACACGTGGACAAGTAGTTGTGGACAGGGCAGATACATTTCACTAACGGCTCACTGGATCAACCTGGTGGAGAGTGTCCCAACTTCTAAAACTGTACCATCTGACATACTTCCAACTCCACGAATAGCGGGCCCAACATCATTCCGGGTGTCTGCCTCCTCATATATGTCCAGTGCCCAATCTGCTTCTGCCACTTCCTTGTCCACTGCTGAGCCTCAAGCACCATCACGTCCGAGTTGGGAGCTTTGCAGTACTGCTTCTGCAAGGCGACAACAGGCTCTTCTGAAGCTCATCTGCCTAGGTGACACACGTCACACTGCAACAGAGTTGTGGAAAGGTCTCAAGCAACAGACCGATGAGTGGCTGGCCCCACTGGAACTACAACCAGGTCTAGTTGTGAGCGATAATGGTGCAAACCTTGTGGCGGCAATAAAGCACGGTAAACTTGTACATGTGCCTTGCATGGCTCATGTCCTGAACCTGGTAGTTCAGAAATTCCTCAAAATATACCCAGAGTTATCTGAGCTACTGGATAAGGTGAGGCGAATTTGCGCCCACTTTAGACATTCGTCCACAGCAGCTGCAAGTCTTTCTGCCCTTCAAATCCAATTTAACTTGCCGAAACACAGGCTAATTTGCGACATGCCTACGCGATGGAACTCCACCTTCCATATGCTGGCAAGGTTTAATGAGCAGCAGAAGGCAATAGCGGAATTTCAGCTGCAACATGCCTGTCAACCTGGAAGTCATACCACACACATCGGTACTTTCGAGTGGGTCTGGATCGCTGACCTTTGCGAGTTGCTGGATAACTTCGAATACTGTACCAAACTCGTCAGTGGGGATCAGTCGATTATAAGTCTCACCATCCCCATGCTCTGCCTGCTCCAAGAATCCCTATTGAATCTCAAAACAGATGCTTTGAGAGCACAGCGGATGGCTATGGAGCCAGAATTGAACATCGCTGATCCTAGCCACCCTAGCCAATATCAGCAGGCTACATTGGTTCAGGAAGATGTTGATGAGGGTGATGATGAAGAAGATTTATTTTTCTCTGGTACTGATGTGAACCCTGATGGGACTCCCAACCCTACGTTTATGTCGGTACAGCATGGGTGGGCTGAAGAGGAGGAGGCGGACACCGATTTAGAGGCCACGACGCGTAGTGATCTTCATTCTGTTGTAACCGAGGAGATGAGTCTTTGCAGCTTAGCACACATGGCTGAAGTAATGTGTCAATGTGTCTCCAAAGATCCACGCGTCATACACATCTATGACAGCGACCTCTACTGGTTGTCAACGTTTTTGGACCCACGGTAAAAAGACAAATTTCAGTCGCTGCTGTCGCACTCATCCAGGGGCTTAACGATGGATCATGTAAAGAGGGTTCTTCTTGATATTTTGCTGGCAATATCACCGTCTGAATCCGCTATACATCGAAGAACCAGCTCTTTCCAACAGCAGCCTTTGGTTGGGACACAAACGCCATCAATGACAAGAAGAGGTGGGGGTAAGATGTCCGCCAACTGGGCGATGTTCAACAGACCTTCCAATCAAGAACGTAATTTGACTACGGTGACCTTGAGTAGGAGACAACAATTGTCCAACATGGTGCAGCAGTATCTCAGTGACAGTACCAGCTTCCTAACCGACCCTTCTGTACCCTTTAATTACTGGGTTTCCAAGCTGCACACTTGGACTGAGCTGTCATTGTATGCCTTGGAGGTGCTGGCATGCCCAGCTGCTAGTGTGACATCAGAGCGTCTTTTCAGTGCCGCTGGGGGTATAGTCACTGATAGAAGGTCCCGCCTCACCACAGAAAATGCCGACAGGCTCACTCTAATTAAATTCAACAAGGATTGGATATCATCACAGTTCCTAAGCCCTCCTGACGACAGTACACAATCCTAGATAAACCTAATCATAATTAATATGATTGGGATATTGCGCTGTTAACAATATGCCCATTTTTGACAGGAATTAATGACAAGTCCCGTAGCTCTGTTGATTTGATTCGGCACCCAGTCCAAGCAATAATATGCAATGGGCCAAGCGCCCTGCTTTATTTATAAATAGACTTTATTAAGCCCTTTGGGCTAATTTTTTGAGCCACCCAGGCTAACAAGCTTATCATGCTTTGGGAGACACCCTGGCTAACAAGCTTTTTATGGCCCTTAGGCCTACATTTATACCAAAAATGGGATACAGCCCCTTGGGCTAATTTTTTGAGCCACCCAGGCTAACAAGCTTATCATGCTTTGGGAGACACCCTGGCTAACAAGCTTTTTATGGCCCTTAGGCCTACATTTATACCAAAAATGGGAAACAGCCCCTTGGGCTAATTTTTTGGCCACCCAGGCTAACAAGCTTATCATGCTTTGGGAGACACCCTGGCTAACAAGCTTTTTATGGCCCTTAGGCCTACATTTATACCAAAAATGGGATACAGCCCCTTGGGCTAATTTTTTGAGCCACCCAGGCTAACAAGCTTATCATGCTTTGGGAGACACCCTGGCTAACAAGCTTTTTATGGCCCTTAGGCCTACATTTATACCAAAAATGGGATACAGCCCCTTGGGCTAATTTTTTGAGCCACCCAGGCTAACAAGCTTATCATGCTTTGGGAGACACCCTGGCTAACAAGCTTTTTATGGCCCTTAGGCCTACATTTATACCAAAAATGGGATACAGCCCCTTGGGCTAATTTTTTGAGCCACCCAGGCTAACAAGCTTATCATGCTTTGGGAGACACCCTGGCTAACAAGCTTTTTATGGCCCTTAGGCCTACATTTATACCAAAAATGGGATACAGCCCCTTGGGCTAATTTTTTGAGCCACCCAGGCTAACAAGCTTATCATGCTTTGGGAGACACCCTGGCTAACAAGCTTTTTATGGCCCTTAGGCCTACATTTATACCAAAAATGGGATACAGACCCTTGGGCTAATTTTTTGAGTCACACAGGCTAACAAGCTTATCATGCTTTGGGAGACACCTGGCTAACAAGCTTTTTATGGCCCTTAGGCCTACATTTATACCAAAAATGGGAAACAGCTCCTTGGGCTAATTTTTTGAGCCACCCAGGCTAACAAGCTTATCATGCTTTGGGAGACACCCTGGCTAACAAGCTTTTTATGGCCCTTAGGCCTACATTTATACCAAAAATGGGATACAGACCCTTGGGCTAATTTTTTGAGCCACACAGGCTAACAAGCTTATCATGCTTTGGGAGACACCCTGGCTAACAAGCTTTTTATGGCCCTTAGGCCTACATTTATACCAAAAATGGGATACAGCCCCTTGGGCTAATTTTTTGAGCCACCCAGGCTAACAAGCTTATCATGCTTTGGGAGACACCCTGGCTAACAAGCTTTTTATGGCCCTTAGGCCTACATTTATACCAAAAATGGGATACAGCCCCTTGGGCTAATTTTTTGAGCCACCCAGGCTAACAAGCTTATCATGCTTTGGGAGACACCCTGGCTAACAAGCTTTTTATGGCCCTTAGGCCTACATTTATACCAAAAATGGGATACAGCCCCTTGGGCTAATTTTTTGAGCCACCCAGGCTAACAACTTATCATGCTTTGGGAGACACCCTGGCTAACAAGCTTTTTATGGCCCTTAGGCCTACATTTATACCAAAAATGGGATACAGCCCCTTGGGCTAATTTTTTGAGCCACCCAGGCTAACAAGCTTATCATGCTTTGGGAGACACCCTGGCTAACAAGCTTTTTATGGCCCTTAGGCCTACATTTATACCAAAAATGGGATACAGACCCTTGGGCTAATTTTTTGAGCCACACAGGCTAACAAGCTTATCATGCTTTGGGAGACACCCTGGCTAACAAGCTTTTTATGGCCCTTAGGCCTACATTTATACCAAAAATGGGAAACAGCCCCTTGGGCTAATTTTTTGAGCCACCCAGGCTAACAAGCTTATCATGCTTTGGGAGACACCCTGGCTAACAAGCTTTTTATGGCCCTTAGGCCTACATTTATACCAAAAATGGGATACAGACCCTTGGGCTAATTTTTTGAGCCACACAGGCTAACAAGCTTATCATGCTTTGGGAGACACCCTGGCTAACAAGCTTTTTATGGCCCTTAGGCCTACATTTATACCAAAAATGGGAAACAGCCACTTGGGCTAATTTTTCCAGGCACCAATCCTATGCCTGCATCGTGGGCGGTGCTTGGACTATCATCCTGCTGGAGCCTGTTGAAGGGTCCCACTGTACGCTCCATACAAAACGCGTAGACGCGATGTGTAGCATGTAGACGTCCCAGCCTCTCACATGTGTGTTCATAATCTTGTTGCCATAGCAAGGCATAAAGTAACCCCCCAAACACAGGCACTGTTTGTCAGCAACAGTTGTATGTGGAGTCATGATTTGACACTTAGTAACCAAGGTGACTTCATGCGCCATGCGGGCCGTAAAGTACTTGCTAATGATGCTCTCTCCCCTGTCCCCCACGCCAACTGTCTCGGGGTAATCCTTGACTCCTCCCTCTCCTTCAAGCCCCACCTGTAGTCCCTAACCAAGTCCCTGTGACTCCAACTCAAAAATATTTAACCAATTCGGTCGTTCCTCAATCCTGAAACTGCTGAAACACTCATAAATGCCCTCATCATCTCCCGCCTTGACTACTGCAACCTCCTTCGCATAGGTCTCCCTGCCAACTCTCTTGCACCTCTCCAATCTATACTAAACTCTGCTGCCCGACTAATCCATCTGTCCTCACGCTACTCACCTGTCTACACCCTCTGCCAAGCCCTTCACTGGGTCCCCGCCCCACAGAGAGCTCACTTTAAAACACTGATCATGACATTCAAAGCCTTACACAACCTATCCCCACCATACATCTCCGACATGATCTCCCGATACCATCCCTCACGCTACCTGCGTTCATCCAAAGAACTTCTCCGACACTCCCCCCTCATCTCCTCTTCCCACAACCGCATACAGGATTTCTCCCGGGCATCAACCATGCTCTGTAACTCGCTGCCCCACCTCATCACTCACTCGCCTACCCTGGGAACCTTCAAGAAACACCTAAAGACTCACCTCTTCCGACAGGCCTACAACCTGCCATGACACCCCGCTACACGCCCCACGACCGACACCTTCCCCACCCTATTGTATCCCCACCCACCCCTCGTTGAATGTGAGCCCACGCGTACAGGGTCCTCTCCTGTTGTACCTCTATGACCTTATTGTCTATGTTTATTGTACTTCTCCTTGTGTACCTTATCCTCATGTAAAGCGCCATGGAACCTATCGGTGCTATATAAATAAATAATAATTATAATGATGATGACTTTAAGCCCACCCACAAAACAACCTACACATCCATTCCCTGAAAAAAGACAGACACAAAGCAGTTTTTGTAAACTGGGTATTATTCCGCCATAATGGTAAAAATGTCAGAAATTTTTTTTTTTTTTTTTTTTTTTTTTGGTACAACTTTGTAAACAGTAGGAAAATATAAGAAATAATAACATAAAGAAATTGTGCAATGCACATGAACACAAAATAAAAAACAAAAAAAATAAGGGGTCTACAGCTGCTGGTAGGTTGCCGCATCCTCCGGCCTTGCCAGTAAAGTGACACCATCACCCTGGTCCTGCAAGAGGTCAAGGGCCCCATGAATGGCCTCCGGCAACCCTTGAGGGTGGATCCTCTGGGCAGGTGTGGGGAAAAATGGTAGGTCCCTGTTAGGTGGCCATTGTGTAAAGGTAGGTACAGGCCTCTGGGGTGGCACATGGCTGTCCCGGGGTGTGGGCCTGTGTCACGTCCTACTGACGGACTACACACGTGGACCCACTGGACCGCGTAAAGCGGATGCTGACACCGGGTGATAGAGAGGCAGACACGTACCGTAGAGTTGACGGGTTTATTACAGACAACAAAAACACAGAACTACACGCCCCTGGAGAGGGCCACAAGGCCGCAACACTGGAGACCCAGCGAGGGAGACCCCGGAGCGCTTGACCCCTATACAGGGATACCGCCGGGATCAGCCTCGAAGGGGCCAATGCTACGGACACAAGTGTTCAACCGACCCCAGGCGACGTGGTAATGAAACAGCACCCGGGAATACCATACGAAACGAGAACCGTGAATACAGAGCACCAGGAGCACGGGGAACTAGGAACGCAGGGAGATCCAGGAACACGGAGAGATCCAAGAACCAGGGAGATCCAGGACCACGGGGAATCCGGATAAGCGGCAGAGGAGCTGCACGGAACCAGTACGGAGAATTGCGAGCACCACGGAGTCCGGTCCGGGGAAGTCCAGGGAAACCACACAAGGACGGTCCGGAGGAAAGGTAGTGACGCAGCACTGAGCAACACGAAGGCAGAACAGCGACACTGCAACAAGAACAAACAGACGTATGTTAAATACTGCAGAATCACAGCATACAATAGGACCAGGACCGGCAACTTCAGGATGAATGAAGTTGCCCCGGCAAGGTCCAGAAGCAAGTGCACACTTTATATACCTGCTGCCCTACAGGGACTGGCCGAGAGGCGGGGCAGCCTAATTGGCAGCTGGCCCTATAAAGGTAGCAGAGAGAGCGGCCCCGCCCCCTAGTGAACACACTGAGGGGAAGCAGAGCAGGGCAGCAGTCAGGGAGCGACAGTCTGAGCAGCAGGTGTGCGATGGAGCACCCGGAACCCCGGGATCGCCTGCGGACGACCTGTAACCTGGAACCCCGACCCCGGAACTGGGAAGGAAGGGTAACTGCACGGGAAGAGGGACGAGCAGGGTGCAGGGCGGAGGCGCTGGACCGCGGGGCAGTTACAGCCTGTCTTGTAGGTTGGAGTGTCTGAATTGCCACCCCTCCAAATAATTGAAAACCTCACCTGGGTGGTTTGGTGGGCGACTGGCGTCAAGCACAATCTGTAATGCTGACCTTGCCCGCAGTAGCCTGTGAAATGGAATTTCATCCAGGAATGGTATCAGACTGTGGGCAAAGTCAGCATTACTTTGTGCACGCCGTCTATTAGGTGACCCCGGGATCAGACCATGGCTGCTGTGAGGTGGGCATCCAGGTTCCTCCTCTTGCGGCCGGACATGCCCCAAAGCTGGGGGCTGGTGGGTGGTGGGTTGGTGTGGTGGCGGCGGTGGTGGTGTTGGTGCTGGGCGGCGGTGGTGTGTGTTGGTGCTGGTGGCGGCGGTGGTGGTGGTTGTGGTGCTGGTGGCGGCGGTGGTGGTGTTGCTGGTGCTGGTGGCGGCGTGGTGGTGGTGTGGTGTGGTGGCGGCGTGGGTGTTGTGCTGGTGCGCTCGTTTGTTGCGGTGGAGGGTTCACAGCACGCCGCCCTCTGTAGTAAGCTTCTCTGTGGGTAAAGTAAAAAAAAATTTGGTGAATGCATTGCATTTGGAAACAAAAACATAGGTCAAACATTAAGTTGCACGCTTTTTAGACTCTGTGTATCTGTGTATTATTAATCAGATATTTGTTATTATTATGAAAGAATAACCAACTGTACATAACATAAAGGAATACGTGACTTTCTTTGCTAATTCCATACTAATACATAATTTTTCACCCCCTGATTACCACCACACCCCCCCCCATCCCATCTAATCTAGACGATCAATAACACCAATGGTTCACATGAAAAAAAAAAGTCCCCTGACTTCACTTTTAACTTGACATACTTAATTCACAAAACTTTTAGCTTATATCATCTATATAAAGCAGGGAAGGGGTTGAAAGGTATACAATATATATATATATAATCTATTTATATAATCTGGAGTTTGAAATTCCGGCACTGTAGCCTAATCCCAAACTCCTTAGCGTCACTGCGAGCGGAGACGCGTATGCGCCTTCGCGAGCCGCAGACGCTTAACTCACACAGCCGCTATAGCGTTTTCTCGAGCGGCCTCGCGCCCTCCGCTCACAGCAAGACCTGCGCCCCTCACAGCGCCCAATCCGCCCCGGCATGCTGGCATTTGTACTTCCCCCCTCTGTGCACCCACAGGTCTTAGCAGATCACTGATGCTGACAGCGGGGGGGGACAACACAGACAATCAAATCAGGAGGAGGTCAGTGTCAGGAGGAGATGACAGACGCCCGCCGGGGCCTGTGACACTGCAGAGGTCACAGCGGGGCTGTGTGTGCGGACAACGGGGAGGCCGGGGGCTACGGACGTACCGGACACGTCCTCTGCTCCTGGAGATGTGCCGCGGTTCCGCGCTCGCAGCGTATCTGACGCTGGAGCCGCGCTCACCACGCCCACACCACGCCCTCTGCCAAACAACCCACACCTCTCACTAACCTCCTGCAGCTAACCACACCCCATGTTTACCTTTGCCATGATGTCATTTAGCTGCGGCCGCTATCTTTAATAAGGTCAGAAATGATGGCAGTAATCGGATCTCTGCTCCCTCTAGCACGCCCCACACTGTAGCACCATCTATTAACCCTATTCTCATCACCTATATACTCTGCTACCCACTGAGCCGCCTGTATACTCTGCTACCCACGACCCGCCTGTATACTCTGCTACCCACAGAGCCGCACTGTATACTCTGCTACCTCAGACCGCCTGTATACTCTGCTACCCACAGACCGCTGTATACTCTGCTACCCACAGAGCCGCTGTATACTCTGCTACCCCCAGACCCGCCTGTATACTCTGCTA
Source organism: Allobates femoralis (assembly GCA_033576535.1). Classification (NCBI taxonomy): domain Eukaryota; kingdom Metazoa; phylum Chordata; class Amphibia; order Anura; family Aromobatidae; genus Allobates; species Allobates femoralis. The sequence goes on along the minus strand of JARQOC010000473.1, from coordinate 21,168 downwards.
CCCACAGAGCCGCCTGTATACTCTGCTACCTCAGACCCGCCTGTATACTCTGCTACCCACAGAGCCCACTGTATACTCTGCTACCACAGAGCCGTCTTTATACTCTGCTACCTCAGACCCGCCTGTATACTCTGCTACCCACAGAGCCGCCTGTATACTCTGCTACCTCAGACCCGCCTGTATACTCTGCTACCCACAGACCCGCCTGTATACTCTGCTACCCACAGAGCCGTCTTTATACTCTGCTACCTCAGACCCGCCTGTATACTCTGCTACCCACAGAGCCGCCTGTATACTCTGCTACCACAGACCCGCCTGTATACTCTGCTACCCACAGACCCGCCTGTATACTCTGCTACCCACAGAGCCGTCTTTATACTCTGCTACCCACAGACCCGCCTGTATACTCTGCTACCCACAGACCCGCCTGTATACTCTGCTACCCACAGACCGCTGTATACTCTGCTACCCACAGACCCGCCTGTATACTCTGCTACCCACAGAGCCGTCTTTATACTCTGCTACCTCAGACCCGCCTGTATACTCTGCTACCCACAGACCCGCCTGTATACTCTGCTACCCACAGAGCCGCCTGTATACTCTGCTACCTCAGACCCGCCTGTATACTCTGCTACCCACAGAGCCGCTGTATACTCTGCTACCCACAGAGCCGTCTTTATACTCTGCTACCTCAGACCCGCCTGTATACTCTGCTACCCACAGAGCCGCCTGTATACTCTGCTACCTCAGACCCGCCTGTATACTCTGCTACCCACAGAGCCACTGTATACTCTGCTACCCACAGAGCCGTCTTTATACTCTGCTACCTCAGACCCGCCTGTATACTCTGCTACCCACAGAGCCCGCTCTGTATACTCTTGCTACCTCAGACCCGCCTGTATACTCTGCTACCACACAGAGCCGTCTTATACTCTGCTACCCACAGACCGTCTTTATACTCTGCTACCTCAGACCCGCCTGTATACTCTGCTACCCACAGACCCGCCTGTATACTCTGCTACCCACAGAGCCGCCTGTATACTCTGCTACCTCAGACCCGCCTGTATACTCTGCTACCCACAGACCCGCCTGTATACTCTGCTACCCACAGAGCCGTCTTGTATACTCTGCTACCTCAGACCCGCCTGTATACTCTGCTACCCACAGAGCCGCCTGTATACTCTGCTACCTCAGACCCGCCTGTATACTCTGCTACCCACAGAGCCACGTGTATACTCTGCTACCCACAGAGCCGTCTTTATACTCTGCTACCTCAGACCCGCCTGTATACTCTGCTACCCACAGACCCGCCTGTATACTCTGCTACCTCAGACCCGCCTGTATACTCTGCTACCCACAGAGCCGCTTATACTCTGCTACCCACAGACCCGCCTGTTATACTCTGCTACCCACAGACCCGCCTGTATACTCTGCTACCCACAGACCCGCCTGTATACTCTGCTACCCACAGAGCCGTCTTTATACTCTGCTACCTCAGACCCGCCTGTATACTCTGCTACCACAGACCCGCCTGTATACTCTGCTACCTCAGACCCGCCTGTATACTCTGCTACCTCAGACCCGCCTGTATACTCTGCTACCCACAGACCCGCCTGTATACTCTGCTACCCACAGAGCCGTCTTATACTCTGCTACCTCAGACCCGCCTGTATACTCTGCTACCCACAGACCCGCCTGTATACTCTGCTACCTCAGACCCGCCTGTATAACTCTGCTACCCACAGAGCCGTCTTTATACTCTGCTACCCACAGACCCGCCTGTATACTCTGCTACCCACAGACCCGCCTGTATACTCTGCTACCCACAGACCCGCCTGTATACTCTGCTACCCACAGAGCCGTCTTTATACTCTGCTACCTCAGACCCGCCTGTATACTCTGCTACCCACAGAGCCACGTGTATACTCTGCTACCCACAGAGCCGTCTGTATACTCTGCTACCTCAGACCCGCCTGTATACTCTGCTACCCACAGAGCCGCCTGTATACTCTGCTACCTCAGACCCGCCTGTATACTCTGCTACCCACAGACCCGCCTGTATACTCTGCTACCCACAGAGCCGTCTTTATACTCTGCTACCTCAGACCCGCCTGTATACTCTGCTACCCACAGAGCCGCCTGTATACTCTGCTACCCACAGACCCGCCTGTATACTCTGCTACCCACAGACCCGCCTGTATACTCTGCTACCCACAGAGCCGTCTTTATACTCTGCTACCCACAGACCCGCCTGTATATAGCCTCTGCTACCCACAGACCCGCCTGTATACTCTGCTACCCACAGAGCCGTCTTTATACTCTGCTACCCACAGACCCGCCTGTATACTCTGCTACCCACAGAGCCGTCTTTATACTCTGCTACCTCAGACCCGCCTGTATACTCTGCTACCCACAGACCCGCCTGTATACTCTGCTACCCACAGAGCCGCCTGTATACTCTGCTACCTCAGACCCGCCTGTATACTCTGCTACCCACAGACCCGCCTGTATACTCTGCTACCCACAGAGCCGTCTTTATACTCTGCTACCTCAGACCCGCCTGTATACTCTGCTACCCACAGAGCCGCCTGTATACTCTGCTACCTCAGACCCTGTCCTGTACACGTTATACTCTGCTACCCACAGAGCCACGTGTATACTCTGCTACCCACAGAGCCGTCTTTATACTCTGCTACCTCAGACCCGCCTGTATACTCTGCTACCCACAGACCCGCCTGTATACTCTGCTACCTCAGACCCGCCTGTATACTCTGCTACCCACAGAGCCGTCTTTATACTCTGCTACCCAACAGACCCGCCGCTGTATACTCTGCTACCCACAGACCCGCCTGTATACTCTGCTACCCACAGACCCGCCTGTATACTCTGCTACCCACAGAGCCGTCTTTATACTCTGCTACCTCAGACCCGCCTGTATACTCTGCTACCCACAGACCCGCCTGTATACTCTGCTACCATCAGACCCGCCTGTATACTCTGCTACCCAGACCGCCTTATACTCTGCTACCTAAGACCTTATACTCTGCTACCCACAGACCCGCGCTGTCACTAACTCTGCTACCCACAGAGCCAGCCTTTTATACTCTGCTACCTCAGACCCGCCTGTATACTCTGCTACCCACAGACCGCCTGTATACTCTGCTACACCGCAACGCCGCCTGTATACTCTGCTACCCACAGACCCGCCTGTATACTCTGCTACCCACAGAGCCGTCTTTATACTCTGCTACCTCAGACCCGCCTGTATACTCTGCTACCCACAGACCCGCCTGTATACTCTGCTACCCTCAGACCCGCCTGTATACTCTGCTACCCACAGAGCCGTCTTTATACTCTGCTACCTCCAGACCCGCCTGTATACTCTGCTACCCACAGAGCCCGCCTGTTATACTCTGCTACCTCCAGACCCGCCTGTATACTCTGCCTTGCTACCCACAGAGCCACGTGTATACTCTGCTACCCACAGAGCCGCTTTATACTCTGCTACCTCAGACCCGCCTGTATACTCTGCTATCCCACAGACCCGCCTGTATACTCTGCTACCTCAGACCCGCCTGTATACTCTGCTACCCACAGAGCCGTCTTATATACTCTGCTACCCACAGACCCGCCTGTATACTCTGCTACCCACAGACCCGCCTGTATACTCTGCTACCCACAGACCCGCCTGTATACTCTGCTACCCACAGAGCCGTCTTTATACTCTGCTACCTCAGACCCGCCTGTATACTCTGCTACCCACAGACCCGCCTGTATACTCTGCTACCTCAGACCCGCCTGTATACTCTGCTACCTCAGACCCGCCTGTATACTCTGCTACCCACAGACCCGCCTGTATACTCTGCTACCCACAGAGCCGTCTTTATACTCTGCTACCTCAGACCCGCCTGTATACTCTGCTAACCCCAACTGACCCGCCTGTATACTCTGCTACCCACAGACCCGCCTGTATACTCTGCTACCCACAGACCCGCCTGTATACTCTGCTACCCACAGAGCCGTCTTTATACTCTGCTACCTCAGACCCGCCTGTATACTCTGCTACCCACAGACTCGCCTGTATACTCTGCTACCTCAGACCCGCCTGTATACTCTGCTACCTCAGACCCGCCTGTATACTCTGCTACCCACAGACCCGCCTGTATACTCTGCTACCCACAGAGCCGTCTTTATACTCTGCTACCTCAGACCCGCCTGTATACTCTGCTACCCACAGACCCGCCTGTATACTCTGCTACCTCAGACCCGCCTGTATACTCTGCTACCCACAGAGCCAAAATGGAAACTAATGTATATATTTATAAATAATACTAAATGTACACAACAGTGCTGCAGACACATACCTTGGCATAGCGGCCACCGGGTGAAGGAAGGACAGCCGGTCATAAAAGTGGTAGTGGTTGAGCAATGGAGCGGCTCCCGGTTGTCTCTCTGAGTACTGCCGGTACTGCTTCTTATGCTGGTCCCGGCAGCTCCTCCACCGTTTTTTAAGATGGTCAACTGTGAAATGATTTGAAACCGGCTTTAGAGATGTGTACTATTTGAAACAACAAAAGTATGTGTACAAATCAACAATAACATTTTATTCATTTTGTGTTTGTAATGTGTATACAAGGCACAGTGACACGACAGTGTGGAACATCATCAACAGCATTACGGACATTGAGCTCACGTGGCCACAATCACAAATGAGGCAGGACACATGTCAACGCATAGAGAATGTAATAGTGCGGGCACCAGACTCTGGTCATTAGTGGTATTTATATACACCCAACCCCTTGGCCGAAAGAGCCAGGAGGATAAGACATTAAACTCATTGTACTGTTGTGACCCCATCCAAATATAGGCAACTATGCGGTGGAGCATGATAACACATTCAGGGTCCTGTATACCCTGCTATGGGGGCCCTGTATTCCCACTGCTGGGGGCCCTGTAAACCCACTGGGCCACTGTCTACCCACTGCTGGGGGCCCTGTATACCCACTGCTGGGGGGGCCTGTACACACACTGAGGGCCCTGTATACAGGGACTGACTGGCACCCTACAGTTTGGGTCGCAACCCTCCCTCACTGGCCCGACACAGGTGAGGACGGGGGGTGGGGGGGGGTGATGACTGGCGGCCGCCTCACAGTCACCGCAGCTCCCGCATTATCCTATGGCTCGCTCCCAGCCGCAGCCTCGCGCTCCTCACAGCCGCTCGCTAACAGTCGCAGCCGCACGCCACTCACAGACGCTCACTCCCGGACGCAGCCGCGTGCTGATGACGTCATCGCGCGGCCAGGAGCTTCCGTTTCCGCCTGCTGCTTCAGGGACATGCGGATTATTCATGCTCCTGCAGCCGCATGACCCGTGGCACCTGGGCCAGTCCGCCCCTGCCTGTATACGACAATATGGGGGCATGTATACCCAGCTGGGGGCCTGTATACTCTGCAGGGGGAGGTGTATACTCTGCTGGGGGGCTGTCTACCAGTGATAGCCGCTGTATACCAGGATGGCGGTGAATATGTTTTCATAGTTTTTCGGGGCAAAAATAGGGGGGTCGGCTTATACACGGGTCGGCTTATACACGAGTATATATACAGTAAATGCAATATATAACGTGTGAACTCATTTAACTTACTTAGATTGCTCTGTTCCTCATGGTCACTCCGATGGAACGCAGGGAACATCTCTTGGCGATCTCTCTCCAGGCTGTATTAATTAGGGTCGTATCCCCATACTCAGGATCTGTAGGGAGCCATAGAAATGGACGAGCCTCCACAAGTGCAATAAGACGCAGCGTGTTCACCATGCCACGTCCTGCTGCCATGATTGCACTGATGAATGGATCGCTCTGTGTGTGCGCCTGTCAGCGCGACTCGCTTCCTGTTTCCTTAAACCATGGTGTGTGCTGGAGAATCCCTTCCCTCGCATCATCGGCTACAAGCCTCAAAATAAGAGAAAAACCAGCGAGTTTGGACTCGCACACTTTCAGAGACACATCAGCGAGTTGTAAATGTCATTATTCGCTATTACTCGGGTCCCTATTCATTAACATTGGACTCGCTGGACTCGCAACGAGTCCCGAGTCCTTGACTCGGACTCGTTGGGGTCTTGCGATTCCGAGTCTTTTCGGACTCGCCCATCTCTACTACAGAGTCCACAATTAGTCCAACGGAAACAGATTCGGGGGCACCTCCCGATAATCCTTGTGCCAGATAACAAAGCAATAGTCCACACGAGTCCAATGGATTCCACACAATCCCACGGACGACGAGATCTGGCCTCAGCTCAGGTCTCGCTCCGGTCCCGTCCACAGTCCACTCTCATCTGATCTTAAAAATAAGAATGTATTGTCCTGTGCCTGTGGATCCACCCCTAGAGGGAGAAGGGTTCACACCCTCCCATTCAATGGTTTGGTCCATCAGAAGAGTCTAGGATAGTTGGCTCCGGTGTGTCTGCGAGGATGTGTATTGCAGGTTATCTTCTGCTTAGGAAACAATAGGGGGAATTCCACTAGCTGTTGACACAAGCCTAAATTACATTATGGCTCAGGGCTGCAAGTATTGGGGGAAGGAGACGGTTAAGTTGCATCTAATAGAAGCCAGAGAATAGTTACATACATCACATGGCATTATTATACAAATACAGGACAGGGAAAACTACATATCATGACAGGTATCCCAATCGGATTCTTCAACTTCTGTGTCTGGTTTTACGATTCCCATATCTAAGTCAATTGGCAGCTTACTGGGTCTTGCACGCATAAGGTAGGCTGGGGTGCAGTTTGTAGAACTCACTGGAACATGGTTGTTTAAGTCTACCAAATCGGGTAATTTATCTGGCCATTGATTTCTTTCTGACTCTGGTAATGTTTTTAACAGGTCAATTACAATATGGTTCATTTTCTCGCATAAACCATTTGTTTGGGGATGGTACGCTGTCGTGCGGATCTTATTACAGCCGTACATATTGCAGAATTCCTGGAAAATCTCTGATTCAAAAGCTGTACCTTGATCTGCAAGGACATGTTCCGGGTAACAATGCGGTCTACAGAAATGTGTCTGAAATGCTCTTGCAGCCATCTTCGCTGTCAGGTCCTTGACGGGTACCACCACTAAGAAGCGTGAGTAATGGTCCACGTTGGTTAAGGCATAGACATAGCCTGACCGGCTTGGTGACAACTTGACGTGGTCTAATGCAACTAGTTCAAATAGTTGCTTAGTTACTATGGACTGGAGCTCTCTGTTGATCTTTTCTTCTGAGGTTGCAGGGGCCACATCCTCTACATCAATCTTCAATTGATTTTCTCATGCCAACCCAGTAGAATCTCTCTCTTAAGAGCACTTTAAACTTCTTCCGTCCGAAATGACCTGCACCGTTGTGGTAGGCTTCTAAGACCATTCTGACGTCTCTCTTGGGTACGATTATCTGCCAGACCAGTTCACGTTTTTTAGAGTTGGTATGCCTTTTGCAGAGCTTCCCTTGATACAGGAACAACCTTTCTCTTTCCAGAGTTGTTGGGTCTCAGCCGGGGCATTCTGATTAGGGTACGCACCTTGTTGTGTAAGCAGTTCTTTTACTAGTTTCACAGCCGGGTCTCTATCCTGGGTGTCAGCCCATCCATGGTGTGCTAATGGGTTGAGACTTGCCTGTTGTTCTCTTTGGTAGATGCCAGGTTGATACTTGTCTACTTTTGAGTGATAAAAGGCCGGTAGTTCAATTTCTTCCAACTCTTCCGGTTCCTCTTCCACGTCTTCCAGGTGTGGCATCCGAGATAAGGCATCTGCGTTCCCGTTCTTGCGGCCTGCCCTATATTTGATGACAATATTGTAGTTAGACAGCCGGGCTATCCATCGCTGCTCCAATGCACCTAATTTTGCTGAATTTAGGTGGGTCAACGGGTTGTTATCCGTGTAGATGGTGAATTCTGCAGCTGCCAAATAGTGCTTGAAACGTTCAGTTACAGCCCAAACTACTGCCAGTAGTTCTAACTTGAAGGAGCTGTAGTTCTCGGGATTTCTTTCCTTAGGCCGGAGTTTTCTGCTTGCAAAGGCAATAACTCTCACTTTGCCTCCTTGCTTCTGTGACAGTACTGCTCCCAGTCCCACGTTGCTGGCATCCGTGTACACAATGAATGGTTGATGGTAATCCAGATATGCCAGGATCTCTTCTCCTGTCAGTGCACAGTTCAGCTTGTTGAAGGAGTCTTCCTTCTTTTCACTCCACTGGATAGGAGGAGTACGGGTTGAAGATCTTTTTGACTGTCCTACCAGGATGTCTTGCAGGGGAGCTGCTAGCTTCGTGAATCCTCTGATAAATCTTCGGTAATAGCCTACCAGGCCCAGGAATTGCCTCACTTCTTTCATGTTTGTAGGTCTTGGCCAATCCCTTATCACTGTGACTTTATCAGGATTCGGTGCTACTCCCTCTGAACTCATGACGTGTCCCAGGTACTGTACCTTTGGCTTAAGAAGGTGGCATTTGGATGGCTTGATTTTCATGCCATATCAGGATAAGGCCTCAAACACTTCTGTCAGGTCTTGGAGATGTTGCTCATATGTCTTGGAGTAGACTATGATGTCATCTAGGTACAGGAGGACAGTTTCAAAGTTCTTATGTCCTAAGCAGCTCTCTATCAGGTGTTGGAAGGTCCTGGGAGCATTGCAGAGTCCGAACGGCATACAATTGAACTCACAGAGGCCCATCGGCGTAGTAAACGCTGTCTTCTCCTTGTATGCCTCTGCCACCGGAACCTGCCAGTACCCACTAGTCAGATCAAGGGTGGAAAAGTAGTTAGCAGATTTTAATGCAGCTAATGACTCCTCAATCCTAGGTAATGGGTATGCATCCTTATGTGTGATGCGGTTGATCTGCCGGTAATCTACGCACATTCTCATGGTCCCGTCCTTCTTTTTAACTAACACTAGAGGTGCTGCCCAGGGGCTACAACTATCTCTTATTACCCCTGTAGCTTTCATTTCTTTGAGCAGGTCTGTGGTGGTTTGGTAGTGAGCAGGTGGTAATGGTCTATACCTCTCTTTTATAGGCTGATGGTTACCTGTGGGTATAGTGTGCTCTACCCCTTTAATTTGCCCAAAGTCTAATGGGTGTTTGCTGAATATTTGCTCATATTCTTTCACTACCCGGTATACTCCATGCTTTTGATGGGGAGGTGTAGAACTGGTACCCACATGTAGCTTTTGGCACCAATCCTCCAGCTTTTTCCTTGAACCATTGTCATCCGCCTGGCTTGACGGGTCCAAGGGCTCGACGGCTGTGATGGCATTATTATCAACCGTGTTCAATTTAGCCATGGTAGCATACATTGGTAATGTGATCTCATCCTTCCGCAGTTTAGTAGGCATAGTATAGTAGGTCTACTGTCTGAGTACACGGGTTCTATCAGGGCTTGATAGTCTTGCCCTTTAATGCCTATTGCGGCTCTACACCAGACCATAGCTGGCCATTCCTACGCACGAGTTGTGCGGCCGCACAGGGCGCCGGCCGCCAGGGGGCGCTGCAGGGAGCAAGTCACTTTCACTTTCTGCTGCATCAGGCTCGGACTGGGCCTCCATGCCGCTGGCCCTTTGAAATCCCATCTGAGTCCTGTGCACGTGCATGTCCTCTCTGACAAGGGCCGCTGCACAGGGCTCTCTCTGGCCAGTATCAGTGTCTGCAATTGTTTTTGTGGGTGGAGTCCACCCTCTACACACCAGTCCCGGGGATCCCGCACTGTCTGCTTGATTCATCGCAGGCTCTAGTGATTGCTGATCCACAAATCAGACAGCAGGAAACAATCACTAGAGCCTGCAATGTGTGCTACCTGCTCTCTGATTGGTGCACAAGCCATCACTGTAGGTTACAGTGAGCCGTGCTCTGCATCAGCAATAGGAGAGCAGGAAGCAGTGAGCAGACTGTGCAGCACCGCTGAGGAGATGCTGCTCCACACCATGAAAGTTCTTACAGAAGCTGTAAGTAACAGCAAAGTTAACCATCTCCCTGCTGCTTAGATGTGTGTTTATGGGGATGTGTGTATGTGGGGTGTGTGTATGTGTTTATGGGTGTTTATATAGGGTGTGTGTATGTGGGGTGTATATAGGTGTCTGTGGGGTGTGTATGTATGTGTATATGGGGTGTGTATATGTGGGGTTTATATAGGTGTCTGTGTGTGTATATGGGTGTGTGTGTATATGGAGGTGTGTGTATGCGGGGTGTATATACTGTAGGTGTGTGTGTGTGTGTGTGTGTATATATAGGGGTTTGTGTATGTGGGGTGTGTGTATATGGGTGTCTGTGGGGTGTGTGTATGTATGTGTACATGGGTGTGTGGGGGGGTATAGAGGTGTGTGTATATGGGAGAGGGTGTGTGTGTATGTGGGGTGTATAAAGGTGTCTGTGGGGTGTGTGTATGTGTGTGTATATGGGGTGTGCATATGTGGGGTTTATATAGGTGTCTGTGTGTGTATATGGGTGTGTGTGTATATGGAGGTGTGTGTATGTGAGGTGTGTGTATATAGGTGTGTATGTGGGGTGTATATAGGTGTCTGTGGGGGGTGTGTATGTATGTGTACATGGGTGTGTGTGTATGGGGTGTATATAGGTGTGTGTGTGTATATTGGAGAGGGTGTGTGTATATGGGGTGTATGTATGTGGGGTGTATATAGGTGTCTGTGTGTGTATATGGAGGTGTGTGTGTATGTGGGGTGTATTTAAGTGTGTGTATCTGGGATGTGTGAATGTGTATGTGAGGGTGTGTGTATGTGGGGTGTGTGTATATGGGTGTGTATGTGGGGTGTATATAGGTGTCTGTGGGGTGTGTGTATGTATGTGTATATGGGTGTGTGTGGGGGGGGTGTATATAAGTGTGTGTGTGTGTGTGTGTGTTATGTGTGTGTGTATGTGGGGTGGGTGTATATAGGTGTCTGTGTGTATATGGGTGGGTATATATGGGTGTGTGTATGTGGGGTGTGTGTATCTGTATATGGGTGTGTATGTGGGGTGTATATAGGTGTGTGTATGTGGGGTGTGTCTATGTGTATATGGGGGTGTATGTGTGTGTATGGGGATTATAGGGGTAGATAGGGGTGAAACCCAGCTAGAGGGGTTAGACAACCAGAAACATGAGAGGGATTATCAGTATACCTCATTTTGTGTGATTAGTTCAGCCTCAGGTTCACAACTACGGTGTGTGTGCATCTGTGTATTTTTTGATGCATGTGCATGCGTGTGTTCATGCCCATGGTGATGTATGTAAGTGGTGACGTGATGTGTGTATCTATGATTGGTGCGATTGGTGTGTGTGTTGTGATGTATGTATGCGTTCATGCACATAATGACAATTGTGCATCATGTTTGAGATGACAATCTCTTCCTCCCTAACAATATGTGGTCATCCGGTGTGGCCCCCCAGCTTCATCAGGACGCTGTGCCCAGTGAAGGAGCAGTGACACAGGACTCAGGCAGCCATTAGCGCCAAGTGTGCAAAACTGCAGACTTGCCGGCCCATGTCCTCCATGTCCGCTCTGCCCCCTGAGCCTGCACCGCGTCCTCCATGTCCGCTCTGCCCCCCTGAGACTGCACGGTGTCCTCCATGTCTGCTCAGCCTCCCAGAGCCTGCACCGTGTCCTCCATGTCTGCTCTGCCCCCCTGAGCCTGCACCGTGTCCTCTATGTCCGCTCTGCCCCTGATCCTGCACTATGTCCTCCATGTCCGCCCTGCCCCCCTGAGCCTGCACGGTGTCCTCCATGTCTGCTCTGCCTCCCTGAGCCTGCACCATGTCCTCCATGTCTGCTCTGCCTTCCTGAGCCTGCACCGTGTCCTCCATGTCTGCTCTGCCCCCCAGAGCCTGCACCGTGTCCTCCATGTCTGCTCTGCCCCCCTGAGCCTGCACCGTGTCCTCCATGTCCGCTCTGCCCCCTGATCCTGCACTGTGTCCTCCATGTCCACTCTGGCTCCCTGAGCCTGCATTGTGTCCTCCATGTCCGTTCTGCCCCCCTGAGCCTGCACCGTGCCCTTCCTGTGTGCTGTGCCCCCCTGAGCCTGCACTGTGTCCTCCATGTCCGCTCTGCCCCCTTATCCTGCACTGTGTCCTCCATGTCCGCTCTGCCCCCCTGAGCCTGCATGGTGTCCTCCATGTCCACCCTGCCCCCCTGAGCCTGCATGGTGTCCTCCATGTCCACTCTGCCCCCTGATCCTGCACTGTGTCCTCCATGTCTCCTCTGCCCCCTAAGCCTGCACCGTGTCCTCTATGTCCGCTCTGCCCCCTGATCCTGCACTATGTCCTCCATGTCCGCCCTGCCCCCCTGAGCCTGCACGGTGTCCTCCATGTCCGCTCTGCCTCCCTGAGCCTGCACCGTGTCCTCCATGTCTGCTCTGCCTCCCTGAGCCTGCACCGTTTCCTCCATGTCTGCTCTGCCCCCCAGAGCCTGCACCGTGTCCTCCATGTCTGCTCTGCCCCCCTGAGCCTGCACCGTGTCCTCCATGTCCGTTCTGCCCCCTGATCCTGCACTGTGTCCTCCATGTCCACTCTGCCTCCCTGAGCCTGCATTGTGTCCTCAATGTCCGCTCTGCCCCCCTGAGCCTGCACTGTGTCCTCCATGTCTGCTCTGCCCCCCTGAGCCTGCACTGTGTCCTCCATATCTGCTCTGCCCCCCTGAGCCTGCACTGTGTCCCCCATGTCCGCTCTGCCCCCAGATCCTGCACTGTTTCTACCATGTCCGCTCTGCCCCCCTGAGCCTGCATGGTGTTCTGATGAAGCTGGGTGCAGACATTCACACTGCGTTCATCACGGGAGGCAGAGATGTGCAGAGCTGGCGGTGATGCTTCTCTTGTAAACGATGTCACTCACAGCCACAGGGGCATGATAACATTAGTGGGAACACTTAGGCTAGGGTCTGATTTGTGTCAGCATATAAGCTGACAAATCCGTCAAAAACGTAGTCTCTGGCAGGCGCAGTGCACAGCGTTAACGTCATGTAACGCTATGCGCCGGCTGCCTATTTGTCTCTATGGATACCTTGGATACCTGAAGCATAGCGCAGCCGCCGGCTCCACACACGTCACAGATATGAGCTATTGCAGAGCGCACAAGAAACGTGGTTTGCAGCATTTTCCTGTGCACTCTGCAATAGCTCATATCTGGGAAATGTGTGTGGAGCCGGCGACTGCGCTATGCTTCAGGTATGCAAAGAGACAAATAGGCAGCCGGCGCATAGCGTTACATGACGTTAACGCTATGCACTGCGCCTGCCAGAGACTACGTTTTTGACGGATTTGTCAGTTTACATGCTGACACAAATCAGACCCTAGCCTGAAGGCCACTTCACACACACAGATATCTGAGTCCAATATCTGAACAGATCTCTGGTTGCAGTGAAATCATGGATACATTGTTCCATTTTGTGGCTGTGTACAACATGGAGCAATGTGTCCATGATTTCACTGCAACCAGAGATCTGTTCAGATATTGGACTCAGATATCTGTGTGTGTGAAGTGGCCTTTAGACTATGTTCATACAGGGCACTTTTGCAGGGTTTGTTTCTGCAGCTAAACCTGATGTTTTGATATGAATCAAAGATTTCTTGCCAGTCCAAAGCCTGAGGTTTTTGGCTCTATTTTCCTGTGTTGTTTCTGCGTTTTGCACTTTTCCTTTGATTTTAAAGCTGTCACATTACAAAACCATGAAGCAGACAATTGCGATGATCATTCTTTCAAACACCATTTGGGTTTCAATTTCCAGCACGAAATAAAACCAATGTGAGTGCACAATTTTTCCTCAATCACATAGGCTTTCTGGGAATGAAAAACGCAGGTTAAGGCTACTTCACACATTGCGCTTTTTTGCACGCGCTTTTCAAAAATGTGCAATGTGTGTGTGCGTCTGCCGGCAAAGTGAATGTGAAATTCACTTTGCCATGCAGACGCTGCGTAAATCTACGCAGCGTTCTTATATGAGAAAACGCAGGCGTAAAAAGAATGACCATGTCAATTCTGTATGCACCTGCGTTTGCGCTTTCTCCCATACGAGCTCATTATTCCCGCTGGAATTACACATCGCCGTTCAGACAATGCACAATTCCAGCAGGAATACACCGGCGCTGATGTCACACAGGAAAAAAAGAATCCTGTTCCTCCTCCCCTGTGTGACATCTGTGACCGCCCCTTTGGGTTTCGTAGTTTATTAATATACAATGCAAAACCCAAATTAAAGTAATCCAAACGTGGGAAAAATAATAAATATTGAATACTTACCCTCCACCGAGTGTTCCGGTTACAGGGAGCCGAGAGATCCTTCCAGGGCCTGTGATCACTGATTGGCCGCTCGCGATATGTGACGTGTTATGACACGCATATCACATGACCGCGAGCTACCAATCAGCGATCTAGACAGGTCTTAGAAGGTCGATACCTTCGGATGTGTCGGCTCCCGGAACATCTGATGGAGGATAAGTATTCTATTTTTATTATTTTTAAGACATTTTGCTTGCTTTAATTTGGGTTTTGCAGTGTATAAATTGATACACTGCGAAACCCAAAAGGGGCTGTCACACAAGGGAAGAATTCTTCATCTCCTGTGTGACATCACTTCTTCCCTGCGCTTTAGGGGGAGAAGTAGCCCATGTGAGGCACCGCCGGCATGGTCCTCATGGCCGGGGCGCGTCACATGCAGGATCAAGGTATGATCCTGTGCACACTGGCCGGTTTGACTGTGATAATGCTGTGTGAACCAACTTTAAACACAAGGTTTCATGAGCCTAATGAGCGGCAGTGAGAGTGGGATGAGATCGAGGAAGCCCTAAGGAAAAGGGATGTAAGGGCTGAGTGCTGACAACCCGGAACACAGGGAGTTAACCTGAGCTGTGTGAAAGGCTGATTACCGGCAGCTAAGGGGGTGTGTCCATGTGGGAGTGGCTGGCACGATAAGAGGCCGCCAGCTGAGAGATTCATTCAGATTGAGATTCAGATGGAAGCTGAGACCAGCCAAGTGCAGAGCAGTCTAGAGGCTCTGAGTAAATGACGGGAGCATGCTAGCTCCATGCCGGTGCGAGGTCCGGGGTGGTGTCCGCACCTGGAGGGGGAAGCCGTGGTTGACCTGTGGACGCTGGTCCGGGTGTGGTTCACCACACGTCCGGGAAGGGGCCCGTGGGGATGCCTGGTGGAACCTGTGACACAGGTAGCGAGACCCGGATCCGTGCCCGGTAAGAAAGCAGTTCCTGAATGATTGTGTGAACTGTGCACCTTGTGTGTAAATCATGCTAGGCGAGTGTAGCCGCCATTCGGTCCAGTGAAGGACCTGTTGAACCTTATAAGTACTGTATGGCTTTTTAAAAGACCAGCGAGTGAATGTAGCCCTATAGGGGCCGATGTATGAAGTGTGCCAGGCGGGCATAGACCGCCCTTGGGACCGACTCAGTGGAGTCAGTTAAAGGTCCTGATGAACCGGAATGAATGTAGCCCTTCGGGAGGCGAATGAATGTAGCCCTTCGGGAGGCGAATGAATGTAGCCCTTTGGAGGCAATCGTGTATAGTGTGCCAGGCGGGCATAGACCGCTTTTGGGTCCGAGTCAGAGCACTCAGTTAAAGGACCTGATGAACCGGATTGAATGTAGCCCTTCGGGAGGAGATTGAATGTAGCCCTTCGGGAGGCGATTGAATGTAGCCCTTCGGGAGGCGATTTTATGGAGTGTGCCAGGCGGGCATAGACCGCCTTTGGGTCCGAGTCGGAGTACTCAGTTAAAGGACCTGATGAACCGGAATGTGTGTACGAGAGGTCAGAAGCAGGGGTTAGAAGGGCTCCCGTACTGGGTAACGTGTGGTTCACCTCACAGGTTACTAGGGTTTGCCAATCCCTGTTCTGAGCCCAGAGGAGCCACAGTCCATGGATGTGTATGATGGGCTGTGAGCGAGTGAAAGGACGTGTGTGGTCCATGGTGGCTTATAGGATGATGGATCACATATGGTATGTAAGAACCCGGTCAGGCTGGAGTCCTGATTCCGGGGTAGTATGAAGCTGGGGAAATAGCCAGGCGGCTGGTTCCGCCATTGGGACCCACAGGGCCCGTTGATATGGTACTTGATGTTAAATGTATGTGAAATGTATATAGGCCGGAGGCCGTAGCCACCACGGGAGCTGTTAGTAGAGCTCCAATGGGGACAGAGAGATGGTTACAGGTCCCGGGTTACTATAAGCGTTATGTGCAATATATGTATTATGTAATGTTATATGTAAATGTATGATGTGTTTATGTATGGTGTTTTTAATCAATGTGATATGTGTCAAACATGCTACCCGGGTTATGTTATTAATATGTGTAAAATAAACGGGTAGACATTGGTTAAACTTATAAACACGTGTTTGTCGTTTTGCAAGCGGGTTCCCCGGTTGCTACCTCACACCCCGTAAAAAACGGTGTGTGAGTGCACCGCGTTTTTTTACGGGGCTTTTTTGGGCTTTTTTGCGCGGGTGCAAAACGCTGAAAAAAGCGCAAAAAAAGCGCAATATGTGAACGTAGCCTTAGATTTGCATAAAAACGCAACACAACAAAGCTTTCACGACTAGTCACCACTGATTAATGTCGCACGTGCAGTTTGAAAATGTATTTTAGGCATCTTAAAAATGTATTAGGAACAAAAAGTGACTTTTTAGGAAGACGAAAAGATGTAGTATGTCCACTCTCTATTTTCCTCAACACAGTATATAATGTGGAGCTGTATATATCATTGAGTGTAGCACACAGCATAGCGGATCGCTTCCCACTGCCCAGGATCTGCCAGCGGCTCTCCTGACCTGAAAATGTCAGCAGCATAGAATTACATGAAGCCATCATGCTCAGATCAGGAAAGCCGCCGGGCGGTGCAATGCAATCCTTGCACAAGTCATATGCTACACTCTGCACAGTACCATTTCTCCTGTCCAGTATACTGGGTGTAATCCTCAGGATCTGTATTATTCTGCGTATATACACTGCACAGTACCACTTCTCCTGTCCTGTATACTGGGGGTAATTGTCAGTATCTGTATTATTCTGTATATATACACTGGACAGTACCACTTCTCCTGTCCTGTATACTGGGTGTAATCCTCAGTATCTGTATTATTCTGTATATATACACTGCACAGTGCCACTTCTCCTGTCTTGTATACTGAGTGTAATCCTCAGTATCAGTATTATTCTATATATATACACTGCACAGTACCACTTCTCCTGTCCTGTATACTGGGTGTAATCCTAGGTATCTGTATTAATGTGTATATATACACTGCACCATACCTCTTCTCCTGTCCTGTGTACTGGGTGTAATCCTCAGTATCTGTAGTTGACTCACCGCAAGCCCGTGGACTCCGGTTTAGACAGGCTGTAGCTCCTTCCTCCTTGTCACGGGTGGGCCGCGCCTGCCGGTAGCCGGGCCCGGTAGAGTGCAGATCAAAAGGGTTGAAGACGTCTTGTAGGAACAGATTAAAGGGGTTTAATTTATTCGTGACGCCACCTATGAGTAGTTTCGGTAAGTCTTACCGACGCTGCGGAACCTCCGGGGGATGGATAGCAGCATGATGGAACGCTCCCCACAGGCTGAGCGGTGATCCCCGGAGGCTGGAGCTGCTTAAGATGTTGTGCGGCAGCTGCGGTTACCTTGTGTACGGACGGATGCCATCATAAGGAAGCACGGACACTGTAAGTCTCTGTAACGGGTCTTTACTGTAACCAGCAGGCAGTACATGGCATACAGTTTACAGGTAGTGGACCGGGTGGACTCAGCAGTTATAGGTGTCCCTCAGAGATCCGTAGTGTTCCTCCATTCTAGCTAAGTCTTTTGCCATTGTCGCCCAGGAATACCAGGTCGGGTACGGGGAGGCTGCTTCAATGCCCTATCCAAGATGTACGTTATGGATGTTCTGGGGAGCCTTGGGTCCCTCAGTGGGTACACCGCTGGTTAGACGACTGGAAGTTGGCTGGTGGTGGGGTGCTCCTGTGAAGCTGCTCCTCCACGCTTCTGGTTCGCGTAGCAGAGGTGAACTGCTGCCAGCTTTGGTACCAGTGAACTGGCTGTAAGTTGGGCACGGGGGTATTTTGGAACCCGTGGTTGGTGATGCCCGATCCCGGTTGGTAAGGCCTCAGGTGCTAACACCCGACCGGTGACGGCCCGGGGGCTGCACGAGGTGCAGAGCCCCCGCTCCTACTCCAAGTTCAAGTCTGTTTCTTGTCTAGACTAGACTCCTTCTCCAACTGCTCTAGACTAACTGTACTTCTCCTACACTACCCTTGCACTCCGCCCACCAGGACCTTGGATTGGCCCTCTATGTTAAGTGGTGCATGCAGGGTTTTTGGATCTCTAAGTTAACCAGATAACTGCTGTGTCAGAGAATATTGCTGCTGCATTTATGGCTGCAATACCCTCCTGTGACGCACTCGTTGCGGGGCGCCACACTCCTCCTTGGTTAAATTCGCTTGTCCCCAAGCGTCACACTACCCACATTACAGAGGTTTTTATATTTTATAACAGGTAATACACTTTTGTTAATGACAAGTCATTATTTTGCATAAAAGTGAGGCAAGTAAACAGGTTAACACATTGCGCGGACCCGGCGGGCGGTCGGCTGTCCTTAGGTAAAAGTTCAGGCTGTAGCCGCCAAGTCGCGGTGTTATTTGCAAACAGGAAGAAGTCTCTTGGCGAAAAGTTCAAACAACAAAGTCACTTATGGAGGGCAGGGTTCCGGACTCGTATAGCGAACCATCCGTCACAGCATATATGACGCTCATGGGTTACAATGTCCCCTCTATATAAGTCTCGGTTAGGATGCCCTCGCGGTAGGTGCGATTCCACATCACGGCGCCCCACAAACACTTCAGTACTCACACCCTCCTCCCTTATGAATCCCCACCCGGTGGATAAGTTAAAGGTGCTCACCCGTCCGGTTTTACGAAACTCATTAGGCAATGGAGGTTGGCGGCGGGCTTCAGCGCGGACCTGCATGTTGGCGCACAGCCGAGCGTGCCACTCCTCCCTTCGGATGCGACGTACCTCTTCGTCGGAGTGGTGCGGTGTGTGGATAAAGTCACTGCGGCGTGCTGGTTGTTGAACGGCTTGAGTCTGGTGGGCAGTCTGGAGCGGAGCACGGTTGAACGGAACTGGAGAAGATGTAGCTGCGGCGGCACCCGACCAGCGTACCCGAGCAGATCGCCCGGCAGAAGGATTCTTGGTGTCTCCCCAGGCGAACCCGGTGTAGAGGTCCTCAGCTGGGCTGTAGGTCTCGTCGTCATCATCCTCGATATCTCCCCCGATGACCACGTCGGGCTGCTCGGCTGACGGAGATGATGGAACGGAATTCTCTGGGTCGATGGGTGGTTGTGCTGCAAAGTTCTCCTCAAGGTCGTCTTGCAGGGCTTCCAGGCTGCCTGCCTCTTCAGCGGGAAGTGGTGTTTCAATCCCGGTCACCAGGTAGGCCTCGGTAATTGCAGAGGAGGCCTCCGGTTCAGGGGAGAAACAGGCGACAGTCTCGGTAGTGTTGAAACTAGTCGCGGGTTCCGCAAGTGGAACCAGGTAAGCATGCGGTTCTTCGGTGGAGCAAGTTGCAAGCTCCGGCTCAAACACGGTCGCTGTTCCAGGCTTTGGAGCGGGATAAGCGGTGGTCTCTACCGGAACGACACAGTCTATTGGTTCTGGAGACGAGGCTGGACAAGTGGTCGGCGTGGGCGAGGCGGTGCTGAAACTCGAGATGTCGTCCGGCCCTGGAGTGGTTGCACCCAAGCGGCTCTGCTGCATCGCACGATGTAGTCTGCTGCCCAAGCTTGCACTCCAACTGCGGATGGTCCATTCTACGGTTTCTAGGAGTCGTACCCGGAGGTCTTGCAGTGCTTCCTGCCAGAAGTCGGGGCTGCCGTCGATATGGAGGACGGGACCCGGACCCGGATGGCCTATTGCTGCTCTGGCCTCGGCTTCCACTTCTTGTAACAGGTCTCTCAGTCTTGAGCTGGCCATGTTTCTTGGAGGAACCACACCCGTCTCTACCCGGTAGCTGTACTGGTGAAGAACGGTCTGTCTGTCTGTCTGTCACACTCCCATTTCCTTTGGGCTTTTGTAGTCCAATCGTGGGAAAAGTCTTTGGGGTCCGCCCCTATGGTTGATTCGAGCAATCAGGGCGGACAAAGAGTTTGGCGCCTTTGCCTTTAGCCTCCCACGAAGAGGGGCGGTGGCTTGCACGTGGCGGATCCTTATGGTGGGAACGCCATCTTGGGCGCCATCTTGGCCCACGGTGAAAAGGCGGGAAAGTTCTTTTAGGGACGAACAAAGTCCAAATTGTAGACAATAAAGTCATTTTTAAGCACATTATACCCGTTAGGGAATGGGCCTGCTCGTATCCTGTTCGTGACGCCATTCTCTGACTCACCGCAAGCCCGTGGACTCCGGTTTAGACAGGCTGTAGCTCCTTCCTTCTTGTCACGGGTGGGCCGCGCCTGCCGGTAGTCGGGCCCGGTAGAGTGCAGATCAAAAGGGTTGAAGACGTCTTGTAGGAACAGATTAGACTGGTTAGACGACTGGAAGTTGGCTGGTGGTGGGGTGCTCCTGTGAAGCTGCTCCTCCACGCTTCTGGTTCGCGTAGCAGAGGTGAACTGCTGCCAGCTTCGGTACCAGTGAACCGGCTGTAAGTTGGGCACGGGGGTATTTTGGAACCCATGGTTGGTGCACGAGGTGCAGAGCCCCCGCTCCTACTCCAAGTTCAAGTCTGTTTCTTGTCTAGACTAGACTCCTTCTCCAACTGCTCTAGACTAACTGTACTTCTCCTACACCACCCTTGCACTCTGCCCACCAGGACCTTGGATTGGCCCTCTATGTTAAGTGATGCATGCAGGGTTTTTGGATCTCTAAGTTAACCAGATAACTGCTGTGTCAGAGAATATTGCTGCTGCATTTATGGCTGCAATACCCTCCTGTGACGCACTCGTTGCGGGGCGCCACATAGTGAGCAAGTACATGAGGGACAGTGTGAAGTCACACTATGGGGTGAGCAGTATATGAGGGACAGTGTGAGGGCACACTATGGGGTGAGCAGTACATGAGGGACAGTGTGAGGGCACACTATGGGGTGAGTAGTACATGAGGGACAGTGTGAGGGCACACTATGGGGTGAGCAGTACATGAGGGACAGTGTGAGGGCACACTATGGG